>JAFIRS010002093.1:0-253848 GCA_018342105.1 Gonioctena quinquepunctata | reverse complement strand
AAAGGCTTCTTCTGTAAGTTCTTAGCTATCTAGTTCTTCAAAGAGGAGATCATCTAAAAATTAACTCGTCTGCCATCCTGGATCTGCCATCTTCAGTTTATTGATTTTGACAAAAAATCAATAATCTTCGACTAATCTCATAATCTCCGACCCCAAAAACCCCGACATACCAATGTCGAATAGAAACGGTCCATAATCACAAAATTCGTCCACCATCTTGGAGCCGCCCTCTTGATTTTATAAATTCATAATCTCCAACCCCAAAAATCTCCTTATACCAATTTTGAATAGAATCGGACCATAATTACAAAGCTCGTCCTCCATCTTGAGTTTATGAATATTGTCAGAAAATTCATAATCCCCGACCCCAAAAACCCCCACATACCAATTTTGAATAGAATCGGACCATAATTACAGAACTCATCCGCCATCTTGGAGCCGCCATATTAAATTTATGAATTTTGACAAAAAATTCATAATATACGACCCTAAAAACCCCCAGGTACCAATTCTGAATAGAATCGGACCACAATCACAAAGATCGTCGTCCATCTTGGAGCCGCCATTTTAATGTTATTAATTTTGACATAAATTAATAATCTTCGACCCCGAAAACCCCCTCATACCAATTTTGAATCGAATCGGACCGTAAATACAAATTTCGTTCTGCATCTTGGAGCAGCCATATCGTTTTTTTATATAACAAAAATTCCATAATTCATTGTCACGGGAACTATGAACACCTGCCAAAGTGGGTCAAATATACACACGTCGGGACAGGTGAAAGTAAATAAAAGCTTGTAAAAACAGGGTATCTCGCATAATGTAAAGTGGGGAAAATTTTGTTGAAGTGTTACAACAAAGAAGTAAAAATGTATCATTAACCATAAGTAGTACAACAAAATTCCAGATATCAATGTTAATGGCAATGAAAATTACAGCATTACTATTAATATTAACTAATAAGATGTTTGTTTGTTTGTAATTATTGTATTAAAAATACTATTTTGACTCTCTGGAGGTGTTAATACGTTGCAAAAACCTGTCGGGCCCAGTAGATTTTTTTTACTGAACTAGTCGTTTAAGAAAGTCTTACAGGACTAGTCCGGTAAAAATGTTCATTACGATACTCAATTCCGTAAAAAGTATATTCCGGACTGAAATCAAATATGTAAAAGTGTGTTTTAGGATACACTATGAAATAAAATATATTACCTAATGAATATAATTTGTTCACTAAGTTAGATCATTTCAGAAAAAAAGTTAAATCGATTATGGTAATCATAAGTCTTTATAGACCAGTGCCTTTGAAAATGGTAAAAAGTGAACAAAAATAATAGTAGGATGAAACCCATTGGAAAAGGAAAAGAATATAACAAAAATGAAAGGAAAAATAATTTACGGGCGATTTGAGGTCGGGGGGTTTCAAGGGTAAAAAACGGTTTATCTCGATTTCCGGCAAAACTACAAGTCCTATATGGAAAAAACTTAAATAGCAAAGTTGTAGGTAATAAAAAGATCTACAACTTTTGTAATCACACTTTTTTCACATAACCTCAAAATATATGTGAAAAATTCAAATAACCAAGTTTTTGGTTTTTTATTTTTATCTTCTACAACAATTTTTTTTTTCACGAAATTTAGTGAAAACCTCCATTTTCATGTTCCAAACACACTGTAATTTTTTTGATATAAAATATTTATTTTTTCACCTTATTTTGACTTATCGAAAGAGCACCCTAATTTTCAATCAGAAATTCTCCCGTCAAAATATCAGGTTTTTTAAAAAAGTCGGTGGGCTTTTTGTTCGTTGAAATCTCTACTTTTTGATGGTGTTAAAAAATATACATTACTATGGTAAATGTTTTCAGAAAATGCAAAGAAATAACAGGTAGCAAGGCTAGAACCTCCTAGCCCCTTCCCCACTTCTCTATGAAATACCTTTTGATGGGCTAAAATTTTCCGTAGGTCACTCAGGTATATATATAAGTTATCTCAAAATAGCAATAAATAGGCATCCACGCATATAATTTAAAGAAGATTCTACAACTTTCTCAAAATATTGTAGATGTCTTATTAAATTCGGATTCGAGTTTTTTTCGTTTCTTTGCATTTTCTGTCATAGTAATGTACTTTTTTTATACCATCAGAAAGTAGAGATTTCAACGAACAAAAAGCCCACCGACTTTTTTAAAAAAAGCTGATATTTTGACGGGTGAATTTTCGATTGAAAATTAGGTTGTTTTTTCGATATTAAGTCAAAATAAGGTGGAAAAATGAATATTTTATATCAAAAAAATTACAGTGTATGTATGTGTATGTGAAAAATTCAAATAACTAAGTGTTTGGTTTTTTATTTTTATCTTGTACAACAATTTTTTTTTCACGAAATTTAGTGAAAACCTCCTTTTTCATGTTCCAAACACACTGTAATTTTTTTGATATAAAATATTTATTTTTTTACCTTATTTTGACTTAATATCGAAAAAGCACCCTAATTTTCAATCGAAAATTCACCCTACAAAATATCAGCTTTTTTTAAAGAAGTCGGTGGGCTTTTTGTTCGTTGAAATCTCTACTTTCTGATGGTATAAAAAAAGTACATTACTATGACAGAAAATGCAAAGAAACGAAAAAAACTCGAATCCGAATTTAATAAGACATCTACAATATTTTGAGAAAGTTGTAGAATCTTCTTTAAATTATATGCGTAGATGCCTATTTATTGCTATTTTGAGATAACTTATATACCTGAGTGACCTACGGAAAATTTTTGCCCATCAAAAGGTATTTCATAGAGAAGTGGGGAAGGGGCTAGGAGGGACTGTTATTTCTTTGCATTTTCTGAGAACATTTACCATAGTAATGTATATTTTTTTAACACCATCAAAAAGTAGAGATTTCAACGAACAAAAAGCCCACCGACTTTTTTAAAAAACCTTATATTTTGACGGGAGAATTTCTGATGAAAATTAGGGTTCTTTTTCGATATTAAGTCAAAATAAGGTGGAAAAATAAATATTTTAAATAAAAAAAATTACAGTGTGTTTGGGACATGAAAAAGTAAGTTTTCACCAAATTTCGTGAGAATTTTTTTTTTGTAAAAGGTAAAAATAAAAAATTAAAAACTTGGTTATTTGAATTTTTCACATAAATTTTAAAATTATTTGAAAAAAGTGTGAAAATCAAAGTTGTAGATCTTTTTATTACCTACTCGTAGTTTTGCCGGAAATTGAGATAAACCGTTTTTTACCTTTAAAAACCCACCCCCTTCCACCCCGACCTCAGATCGCCCGTAAATTATTTTTCCTTTCATTTTTGTTATATTCTCTTCCTTTTCCAATGAGTTTCATTCTACTATAATTTTTTTTTGTTTCAAAAATTATCGACTTGGTCTATTATAACATTGAATAGTTTCCTAATTATCTCAAATAATGTAGTTTTTAATCCTGAATATGATTCAGAAAGAACTATTAAATGTATGTTTTTTGTGTTGTACATTATTGTTGTCTGTAACGAATTGTAATTTTTATGTAATGTTTTTTTAAATTGTTTTATGACTTGTCTCATAGCTTTTAAAACTTCTTTTGAAAATATGCAAATAAACAAATAAATCTATCTAGCTATTGGGGATGTATATACGCTCCTTATATTTTTTCTCAAAAAATGTTTTTCAAATGGTAATACCTTCTAGCCTTTCTGTACGTTTTCGAGTTCACTCGTAAATTGATCTGTGGTTTACTTGGATTGAATAACGATACCACAATCGAAAATTATATCCAAATTACCCAAACGTGAACTGCCGGGTAAGAACGTCGACACTTACAGTGTAGCGGCCTTATAGTATTGAGATGGTGTAGTAGGCCGTGTAAACAAGCATGTCTGGATACTTGCATCGTGTTGTTTGTCAGGACAACTTGTTTCCTGTCACACGAAACGACTGTCCCCATTCTCTTTCCTCAAGCTCTTCAATAACTTTTGTTTTGTCTCTGTTCTCATCAGCAACAGCGAAGCCGGTCGAGCTAAGGCTGTCCTTCGTAACGATATATGAATGATCCGGTTTTTCGATAAAATAGTGTTTCAGCTGCACAATAAATATTTCACGGGGGGTAATTGATGGTCGGGCTGCGTTTTAATTAGTTTCAGAGCTGGTGTAGGTGATGGTATGGAAACGGATCACGTGGGATACTGATTTTTTTGAAATTAGGGTATACTACGGAGCCCTTGAAGACAGAACCAGTTTTGATGTTTTTTTTCAAAATGTGTTTAATTATTGTGACTTTTTAGATGAATAGGTCGCAGATGTGGATCATGAAAGAAAAACTTTAGTACTATCACTATCTCAGATAGTTCAAGATAACTCCTTGGGAGGTATTTATGTTGAAAAGCGAAACATTCTTAATTGAACGTTGAAAACGATGTTTTTAAAATAAAAATGATTAAAACAAAATTTAAGACAAGATTTTTATAAAAATGCACTAAAGAAGAAAAAATAATTTCTTTAATTGTTTGACCTGTGAGTAGCAGATTCAAATTCTTGCTGCGTAAGAATTCCTATTTTATATTCGCGCAAGCTTTTGAATCTGCTTTATTTCTGAGATACAGGATGTTGATATTTAAAAAAAAATCAGTTCTTCCCCAATATCTCTGAAACCGCTTTGGATTTTTTTTCAATTCTAGTACATGCAAAGTACGCATAAAAATACCTTTTTTTCATGATAAAAAATTTCCTAATTTTCATCAGTGGCGTCCCTGTCAACATGCCCTGTCATATTTTTGATCAAAATAATGACACGCCACTGTCTTTTTCCAAATAAATATTATTTTTGTAATTGTCCTCTGTCTTCTCATAAAAATGGTGTCTTGTCTTTTTTTCGTCCGGCGGACGGTTTTCGATTTAGAAAATAAAATACATTCAGTTGCTTGTCCCTATTCGATTTTTCACAATTGTGGTAACCAAAGGATCTAGGCAAGATCTGTATACTGTTATGGTAACTATTATTTAGTTTTTGTAATAAATACGCATAAAAATAATTTTTTTATTTTTAGAAACAACTATTATGAACAAAAAATATCAAAATCAAATTAACAGTTCGAAATGTCCGCCTCCTGCAAGTATGCAGCCCTCCTTCTCATTGACTCGCGTACTCTTTGGAAAATTCCTGGAGTATGCCTTATTGCTTCACAGGAAACTATTACGGGGTTTCGCAATTCTTCCTCAGTTAGAATTGGTTGACTGTACACCAAAGTCTTAAGATGTTCCCAAAGAAAATAATCAAGACTATTTAAGACTGGGGATCTAGCTGGCCATGACTCTGTTTCCCCACGATCTATCCAGCGATTATGAAAGTTTTGGTTTGAATATTCGCGTGCCAGAGCACTAAAATGAGCAGGTGCACCGACGTGCATAAACCACATGTGATTTCGCATTAAAATAGGAACATCTTCCAACAGAATTGGCAAATTGTCTTTGAGAAATCAGCGATAATTATGTCCATTTAATCTACGTGGTAAAAAAAGGTCCCATTAGGTAATCTCCAATAATTCCAGCCCAGACATTTAATGAGAACTGCTCCTGGTGATGAGATTCCATGATTGCATGAAGATTTTCCTCGGCCCAAAAATGATTATTATGAAAATTTCTGATCCTGTTTTTAGTAAAACTAGCTTCGCCCGTGAATAAAATTTCCCTGTCAAATAAAGGATTTTCGGTAACTTTTTGGGGAAAATATTACCAGAAATTCACTCGTAATGGAAAGTCTCGAGGAAGTAGAGCCTGAACCCGTTGAATGTGATAGGAATATAATAAATAATCATGAAGAATCCTCCATACTGGAATATGGGCCATATTCAAATTATTGGCAACTTGCCTCGCACTTATTTCAGAATTTTTGTCAACTGAAATTAAAACACCTACCTCAATTGCTGAAGTTCTTGCAGTCCGATGTGCTCTTTTCAAGTGATGATTTGGCTCAAAACTTCCTGTTTCACATAACCTTCTGTGGGTGCTTGAAATCGTTCGAGCGTCAGGAACTA
Organism: Gonioctena quinquepunctata; assembly: GCA_018342105.1. NCBI lineage: Eukaryota > Metazoa > Arthropoda > Insecta > Coleoptera > Chrysomelidae > Gonioctena > Gonioctena quinquepunctata. The sequence continues at coordinate 247,812 of JAFIRS010002093.1, read as the reverse complement.
TTCTATTTGGGATGAAACACTCTGTATAAAAGCTTGTGTTATTTTTTTAAAATCATTTTTATTCAGTTATTTTTAGTCATTCATGAAGTCCGCCATCTTATTGAATTCTGACAAAAATTTGATAATCTCCGACCCCAAAAAACACTATATACACCATAATGCATTGTCACCGGAATTATGAACACCTGCCAAATTTCACGTTAATCGGACATCTAGAAGTGGGTCAAATTTAACTTGTAAGATTTGAGTACCAACCTACAGATATCGGGACAGTTGAAACTAAATAAAAGCTTGTAATAAATCAGTGTATGTTTAAAACCGCACGACCAAAGTGAAAACTTCTTATATATATATATATATATATATATATAAGAATTATTGAAGAATTTTAATATATATATATATATATATATATATATATATATATATATATATATATATATATATATATATATATATATATATATATATATATATATATATGAAAACAATTTTTTCGGCATTCAGACAGGAAAATGACAACGTAAAACTGAAATTCCCACTATATATTATATATATATATATATATATATATATATATATATATATATATATATATATATATATACAGGGTGTTCATTAAGTACGTTACAAACTTCGGGAGGTAATTCTTTGGAAGATTTCAGGACGAAAAGTTCAAGTTCATATAAACATATGTCCCAATCGGCTTGGTTTTCGAGGTACAGGGTGATCAAAATACATTTTTTTCAAGAGTTTTTGGAGTTTACTTTGACATTTTGTTATTATTTTTTTTTTAATGAAACCAATCAAATCTTCTTGAAGTACAGGTTACAGGCTTCAGAAGGGTCTATTGAAAAATCTTAATATCACATTTTAAACTAGAGTTTTTAGTTTTTAAAGCATGGGCTAAAAACTCAAATTTGTAATTTTTTTAAATCATTCAATATTTTGGCAACTGTATTCTTTTAAATAAAATTTTAAGTTTTTTTTACATTTGCACACCTTCTCAAGTGTCATTTTGGGAGTAAACTGTGGAAATTTCAGATGTTATCTTGCAAATGTTATGTAAAATCTTCCTTTCTTCCGAATGACACTATCAGTTTTTCAAAAAAAATCAAGATATACAATAAACAATGAAATTTTGCAACTTATTTGTTAAATAATAAATTAAGCACATACCTTACGGTTGGTAACTTTTTATATGTTGTTCCTACCTAACAGCATCACTAATCTACAGTAAAAAGTTACCGCAGTCGCCTAACTTTCTGAAGCTAAAATCTAATATAACTCCTCTAAAGTAAATTTTGATGCATGCCCCTATCGGGAATTCACCTAACAGGAAAACACCAGCCTGAGCTATCTTCCGAGAAAGGATAATGCCACGTAGACCATGGTGAGTGGAAGAATTGTGAGGCGCAGTTTCTGTTTCGGAATGTTCCAGTCAGTGAGTGCTTTATCACATTCTTTGTCTTGATGATAAGTGATATCATCGACGGTGTTATCATATAGGTTATCGGTGGATTCGAGAAATACATATTTTAGTCAGATAAACACGTGAAACCAATGAATGGTTGGGCCATTTCCAGAGGACAATGAGCTCAAAGAAAACAGAGACGTCCGTTGTTTTTTTCATATTATTTTATTTGAAATGCAATGAAGTGGTTGTTGAAGGTCGTAAATTATCCGAAACACCATTCGTAATTTTGAATTTTGTTCCAAACCCTGCAGATATAAACAAAGAACAAATATAACATTTTTGGGAATTCTTTCTTCAAGCTCGGGAATCTTTTAAGTAGATGATCAACTAATTGGAATGAACGCAATAACTGGCTGGACATGTCTCTGCAAATCGGGTTCACGAATGTTAGGAATGCGTGGACATGTCTGCTCTGTAATATGGTTTTTGCCATACGGAAGGCATCAGCCAGGAATTCGTTTCCCGTCTACAGATATGACAAATAATTTAAATGACGTGGCTTTTGCTAGACCAGTTTAATAAGTTTTTTTGTTCTGATTTAGTAAAGTATGCTCACTTATAATCAGCTTTGTCAAATAGTACCTATTTTTTTGAATAAAATTTGCTTTTACCTGCTGGTCTTTTAAAAAATTCTTAAGTTGGTTTTGTTTTGGTTAATTAGGTATATTGTAGTACACGAGTATATACAGGGTGATTCAAAAATACTTTGACAAACTTCAGGAGGTGATTCCTCACAATGAGTTGTCTAAATAAATATATGTCCGGAAACACTTCGTTTCCAAGATACAGGGTGTTGAAGTTTTATTTTTATTTTCTTTTTTTTAAATAACTTTCGAAATACTGACCTTAATTAAACAAAAATTGATATTGAGAGGTTTTTTGAGTTGTTGAATTTTGAACCTGATGTTATTATTGCTCGTAGGGGACGCCACCTACACGTCTTTTTCTTTTTTGAAGATTCATAACTTTTTTGAGCGTACTTCTAGTACATTTTTCAGTAAAAAAATCAATTCCAACTCCAAGTTTTGGGTTTAGAGAATGTGCTGGAAGAAAAACATTTAGGACTTGCATCAATTTTAAGCGTTGTGATAATATAAGAAAAAAAAAGAATTTGGAACCAGGTAGTCATACAGCTACATATGCTCAAAGATACGATTCTGATAAGAAAAAAAGAAGACTGATGCTAACATCAATAGAAAAAAGTTGCGCAGAGTTGAATTGATCAAAAAAAGGAAAATATTAAGAAATTGGAAGGAAATATCAGAAGTTGTAACATATCAACCAAACGTTGGAATTAACGAATCAAGAGCATCATCACTAATATTAAAAAACATCGAATCAATATCAATAAATTATTCCATTGTGTATTTTGATTTAGAAACATCTGGATTATGCATGACATTTTACAAATCGCCGCCAAATGTGAAAATAGAGAATTTAAAATATATGTTAGCCCTACGAAGCAGATCAATCCTGTGGCGACAAAAATTACGGGATTGAGTACAATTTCTGGACAATTATATTTGAATGATGTACAAGTCGATTCACAAAATTTAGTAGATTGTTTGGTATCATTCAATATTTTTGTATTCATCTTTCTTGAATAAACTGTGACAGATTTATATTGTACTTAGGCTAAGTGAATTTAAAAAAAAAAAACAATTTTCTCGTTAGACTAATTGTATTTATTCTGTTTATACTTTTTTATTTATATTGATTTCCCATGTTATGTAACTCAATTATATTGCATTGAGATTACTGTACTCTCAAATGTATTGTTCCTACGACCTAATACACGTTCATAAATTCTATTAAATTCTATTGTATTTTCTGCGAAACAAGTGCTACAGCACTTATCGCTAACCAACTTTATTCACATCTATCTATAGATTTTATTGTAAACCCATTCTCTCTGAATAAAGTTATTATTTTTAAACTTTAAATTTATCTACAACTCCAAATTTACTCGTTGCGCATAATGCGAGATTCGATGTACCTAGATTACTAAGAGCAATCATTAATAATAATTTAATAGAAGATTTTATCATGATAGCAGGATTTGTGGATAGCTTAATTATTTAAAAAAAAACGTTTTTAGATCGAAAAGTGCCAGGAATGTTCCAGCTATCAAAATTAGCCAAAGATTTAATACCAAACGAAATATCAGATAATTTCCACGAAGTGATGTATGATGTAAACATTTTACAGAAATTAGTTCGTTTTATTGGTAAAGAGTCAGACTTATCAACATACATGAAATCATATGAATAATGTATTTCAGAGCGACTTGAGAACGAAAGAATATCTCGTAATTTACCCAATTTAAGTGCCGCCTTAAAAATGTTATATCACGGGATTTATTGAAAAAAAATGCGCATCAAAATATAACATACCATTTCCTGAAACAAATGTATCACGATGAAGGAGAAGAAGCTGTGATTAATCACATGACTGAAAAAATGGAGAATGGAAAACCTAGAGTTACTAAAAATAGGAAAGCATTAACTAAAATCGATGTGAATTAAAAATAAATGTTTAGTCAATCAATTGATAACTTAGTATAATAGTTAAGAATAAATAATATTACATTCATTGTTGTTTATATTTTTTGTAGATTTATACGTTATATTTTATTAGCCTATTAGAAATCTGAATAATTTTTGTTTATGTTTGAAAATATTCGAATTATGTTATACGTACATGTGTTGTACAAATGTATGAATACAATGAAGTTTATGCACTGTTTTTTTGCCGTTACTCGTTAAAACTACATTTTATTTTATATGTATTCCCATTGTAATATGTTTAAAATGCATTAGTATAAATTAACGCAATTATTCACAATTATTATTCATAAATATGTGCGTTCCAAAACACAGTTCAATTCAAAACAGCAAGACCCTCGCGCTCTCGTTTATTTGAATCACGAGCGATCGCTTGAGGCGTTGCCACGATTCTCAGCCTTCACCATCTTGCACTTCTCATACGCAATAATTTAGAAACTTCTTATAACAATAAATAAATAACTGTATGGCTACGCGTCTTAAATTTTTTTTTATAAAATTTGTTACGTACCTTTCAATAATATACTAGTTTTTTAAAAAGATCTGAATGGAGGGTTTTTAGTTATGCCTTAAAATGTGGTGTCCGCGGTAGCTCACTATAGGGATTACGTGTTAAACGTTGCAACTTTGAAGCCTTATATCTCGCTTTCGGTGTGGTAAATGATTCCAAAAATTCAATATGATACAGTTAATAATGTTAACTAAAAGTGGTATGAATATAAACGGAATCTGATTGGAAGTGGATTTCACGATAACTACCTTAGTCCGAACCCCAGAATTGGAAGAAGCTGTTTCGAACGCTCTCGAGGAGAATACAGAAACAAGTGCAAGAATAATTGCTGAAGCTCTCAATTCTACTCAGTCCACAGTTTGGAGAATCATCCACGATCAACAATTTTATCCATACCATATTCAAAGGGTACAAGCTCTTTTGCCACGAGACTTTGACTATGTGTCAGTGGTTTTTGAGAAAATTGGCTGGAAATCCTCAAATGCTATCACGAACTTTCCCAACAACCATGTTTGGGCTCTGGAAAATCCGCACGCAGTTAGTGAAAGACATTATCAGTATTAATTTTCTGTAAATTGATAATTACTTGATAGGTACTTCCTTTCTTCCGTTCCGACTGAATGGCGCAACTTACAGAGACTTTTTAGAAATGAATTGCCGGGATTACTTCAGAATGTACCATTAGAAATTCGTATCCGCGTGTGGTTTATGCATGATGGGGCTCCAGCCCATTTTAGCGTTGTAGCCTGGGAATTCCTTAACACTGTCTATCCAAATCGATGGATCGGTAGGGGTGTAGAAGAACCTAACCAGGCGTGGGCACCAAGGTCCCCAGACCTAAACCCGCTAGATTTTTATTTTTGGGGACATTTGAAGTCACTAGTTTATAAAACTCCAGTAGCGAACGAAGAAGATCTAAGAAACCGAATTGTAGACGCCTGTGAAACAATAAGAAACACACCAATAATTTTTGGGCGGGTACGAGATTCAATGACTAGAAGACTTCGCTGAAGGTGGACACTTTGAACAATGTATTTGAATACAATTTAGTTTCCTTTATTTTATTTTATTCTACATATTCAAAATTTCTTGAAATAAAATGTTGCAAATTTTATTAAAACAAATATAGATTTTGCACCCTTGATACAAAAATACATAACTATTTTAAACGAGTAAAAATAAATAGAATAGGTGGCGCCCCCTACAGAAAACCAAAACTACTCACTTAAACGTCAAATTAATTTCCTAAGCATTCTTGTGAAAAATGCAAAATAATGGTAATAACTTCAACACGCATCGATTATCAAATAATCGACTTGAAATTTTCAAGTCCAAATATCTAGAAAACGGTTGCTTATAGCGACTTGTAACAAGGGTAGCTTTTTTACGTAGATATGATAGAGGAATCGATTTTTTTACTGAAAATGTGCTAGAAGTACGCTCAAAAAATTATAAATCTTCAAAAAAGAAAAAGACGTGTAGGTGGCGCTCCCTACGAGTAAGAGCAATAATATCAGGTTCGAATTCGACACCTCAAAAATCATCTCAATACCAATTTTCGTTTAATTGAGGTCAGTATCTCGAAAGTTATATAAAAAAAAACGAAAATAAAAATAAAACTTTAACGAAGCGTTTCCGGTCAAATATTTATTTGGACAATTCATATAGAATATTGTGAGGAATCACCTCCTGAAGTCAGGAAAGCTGATACAAATTTGACACAATGCAGGAGGTGCCAGGGGTGGGGACACGCGGCACCTAACTGCAACCTCACGCCCAAATGCTTGAAATGTGCCAATGAACACTACACGGCAACATGCACGAAAAGTCCGGATACTCCAGCTAAATGTGCAAACTGCAAGCTGGACCATCCTGCAAACTACAAGAAATGCACAGCCTACTTGAAGAAGCTTGCATATCGAGAGGAACAATCCCAAGCATGCCCCCCAGTAAACAGGGGAACGGAAGTAGGAAATGCAAGAACGAATATGTACCCAAGAACGCCAGCCAACCCCCGAGGCCAGGGTGGTAGAGGCGCTCCCACTTGGATAGAAAATCGAAGACTCATAGAAGAACCAAGAAATACGGTAAATCGACCTGAAACGGACGATGGGAATGGCCCGCCCCCGCAGATTTTGGTTCAGGACTTATTGAACGAAATTAAAAAAGTAATTTTAAATACCTCAAAACAATTAGAAATATTGACAAACATTCAGGATGCCATAATTTCATTAACTCAAGTTGTACATCAGCTCGTCCCCTCACGGGTGGCAGCGGCTCCAAGGGCATAACGTGGGGGGGCGGCTTGATCCGTCACCACCCCGCGGCCCTTGGTGGTCGCTGTCGCTGACGGGGGGTACGGGTTGATATAATCACAACACAAACATTGAATACACCTCAAAATACAAACTACTCAAAAACATTACCCAAAACTTATAACTACCAGAATACCATAACACAAACATAGAACATACTTCAAAACGCAAACTACTCAAAACACCACCCAAAACCTATAACTACCAAACTAGTACTCAAAGCACCTACAAAACTTAACTAACACAAACACATACTCAAAATGCCTACAAAACCTAATAACTCAAAACATATACCCAGACGACGTCAAACAAATCATATTTTAACCAGGTTTTTTACTATTATTTTCCTGGAAGCATCCACAAAAACTACATACACAAAACAATCTCATTCAAAAAAAATTTAAAAATACTTCAAAATTCGGCATAAGCGTAAGCAGGAGGCTGAAATTAAATTCAAAAACCAACATACACTTACTGAACGCTCAGGAGAAACAGCTTCAAAATCTGCTGGGACGGTCCATCTCCTCGCCTGGACGTAGGAAGCAACCCGTCTTGGGGCCGGGTCATTCGTCCGGAGACCGGAAACGGTTCTCTCCGGAATGCTGGTGCGCGTACACTCATCATTCTGTAAAATGTATATATGTATATATGTAGAATAAGTTAGTATTTAGGTTAAGTGTATGAAATGTAAATACAAAAAGCAGAAATAAATATTATTGGATTGGGACCTCCTGAAGTTTGTCAAAGTAGTTTTGAATCACCCTGTATAATTCTTGTACTTGCTTTTGTAAAAAAAATGCTCTTAGATTTTCCAATGGTGTTCGCTTGTTACTTTGGTAGGTACTTACTTACTTAAACAAATATAGGTTTTCTAATGATGTTTAAGAGTCAGCATTGTAATCTGCATACTTATTTAAAAAATGTACGTGCGTATTTCTGTCCTAATTAATAAATTAGTCTTAACTTTTGTTGTGTTTCGTCTCTGTAGCTTAAGTATAGCTCTAAGCTATAAGCATGCAGGATTTATTAAAGAACTTTTATACTGATGGTGCTCTTTTGTGCTGCTCACTTGCAGATCACCAACACCATTATCAATATCCGAAATTCAGAAATGAGAAAAGAGTTCAGTTTCTGGCGATACTGAGTTTAATTGAAACAAAATCGCAAAAATAAACCTTTCTGTTAGCTGATTTTTATGGACACTTCGATTGACCTTTATCGCTAGATTTCGCCTGCCATCAGTGCTATCAACACCACAAGAACTTTTGAGATTTTCAAAACCCCTCCTAGTTTAAAACACTTCTATAATACTAGGTACTAGGTACTTCATCGATTCTGCAACATGTATTACTAGAGATTTTCTGCTGTATTGATTCTGTGACAAAAATACTACCAAGAAACCGACTGTGCCATCATACGAAAGACGGTTCGTAGTTATATCCTGTTATGTTTCCTACTCCCAACTGTCATTGCTTAATTTGTTATGAACATTTAAAAGCATTTTTTTTATCGTTTTTGACTTGTTACTTCAAAACCAATGAAGCAATCTCGATACTATCAATGGACGAATTGTAGATAATTAAAATGCAAAAATGAGCCCTAACGCATCGCGATCGAATAATTAGTAACGGAGAAAAACCGAAAAAAATCAGATGAAAAAAAAATTATTACTCGCCACTTTTCAAGTTGTGCAGGCTTTCCACGACATAATAGTGATTAATATGTATTTTATGTGTGAAAAATTCAGGCACTGTCGCATTATTAGATTTGGCATAATTGCAATCTGAATTTTTTAATGCACTTTATTGCAGCAGACCTGGATGCGTCATAGGTGGTCCGATTCCAATTTTTCAAAAAGATTTCGAGAGTAGAAGTATAGTACTACAAAACGAATATTCTCATTTTGCGTTGAAATGCTGCAAAATAGTTGAAAAATACTTGCGAAAATGGGCGAGTGCGTGAAAGCGCCTGAGTAGTGAGCAGCAGACGCGGAGAAGCATATGTATATTAATACAAGCGCGCTGCGCCCGTTATGAATCTGCTGCTCTACCTTCACTGCTGTGCCGCTTTCATTCACTCGCCGGTTTTCGGTCATGTTTGCAAGTATTTCTCACTATTTTGCAGCATTTTAACGCAAAATCAGACTAGTCATTTTGTAGTATAGTTTTCCCAATATCAATTGCAGAAGCATAAAAAAGTCTTGCGGCGAAATCCTGTGAGCAGCAGTGGCGGATATAACTAATTTTATTTAGATATTTTATTATCCTAAAACGTATTTCGATCGGCACACACCAAGACCACAGACGCTACTGGTTTTTAATCTTTCAGACCTATTAAAACACAAATATAACGCGTGATTTATGACCTCCCATCGTATAGACACACCTGCGAGCATTGATGTCCGACTTGATTGGCCCAGACGAATCGGTTGTAGAACAGACAGCAGTCACTCAAGTCCACGTTGACCAGCGTTTGTGCCGACGGAGACTGTATACAAGTAGTACAGATTATTTTTCTTTCCGTTTCTTCGCATATACGGTCGTGTTAGCGAAGTGAGTTTTTATTTGCTCCCTATAGAAACAGCTTCTGCAATTGATATTGGATGGACTATACTATACTTCAACTCTCAAAATCTTTTAGAACTATTGACATCGGACCACTTATGACGCACATAAAGTACATATCAATAACTAGTATGTAGTGGAGAGCCTGCTTCAAAACTTGTAAAATGGCGGTGTTATGAATTTTTTAAAAAACGCAGATTTTTTCAGGTTTTTTCGGTCTCTCTCCGTTACTAATAATCCGATCGAATTTGAATTTTGATTCTTTACAATTCGTCCATCGAGAGTATCGAGATTGCTTCATTAGTTTTCAAGTTACAAGTCAAAAACGATAAAAAAATGCTTTTAAATGTTTATAACAAATTAAGCAATGACGGTTGGGAGTAGGAAACATAACAGGATATAACTACGGACCATCTTCCGTATGATGGCACAGTCGGTTTCCTGGTAGTATTTTTGTCACGAAAAAATCTATACTGATTGGTCTATACATCGAAACCCACATAAGCTGTGTTGCCAAAATGTCTATTTTATCATTTTTTGTCAACAAAAACTCTGCTGTAAAAGAACTTATTTGAAGATGTCCCGGAATGGTTTAGAAGTCAAAATTTTGGGAAAATGTTTTTTTTATAGTAGTGTGCAAAATCTTATGACCGGGAGCATGGGACCCAGAAATGCATACCTTCCTTTGATGCAATCACTTGAAAATTTTGCATTTAGAAGAAAATCACTGTATTTATTAAATATTTATTTAAATACTCGAGAACAATGTGTAGAAATAGATAAATAGAAAAAAATGTACGTTATGGAGGTCCACAGGAAAGCGTTTTATGGCCGATCCTTTCATTCTTGTTTTGCCAAAATGTCTATTTTATAATTTTTTGTCAACAAAAACTCTACTGTAAAGGAACTTATTTGAAGATGTTCCGGAATGGTTTGGAAGTCAAAAGGTCAATTGACAAATTTTACAAGTTTAATTTTCATATTGATATAAATAATAGAATTTGTTCATACTAATAACAACAGTTACCTAAAAAAACATGCATGAAACATATTTTTATTCATGTAATACACATTCAAAATTATTTTTTTAATCAAATTCTGACAGTAAACGAACAATATGAAAAATATGTGATAATGTATGAATATAGAAACAAAAACAATATTTTCAATATAATTTTTTATAATGAAGTGTATTATGTCTGTAATTAAATATTAATCGAAAATAGTTTGTGGCATATCAGACAAGAGAATGAAAAATAGAATTGAATTAAAAAAATGTGGACCAACCAGGATTCGAACCTGGGACCTCTCGATTTCTAGTCGAACGCACTTCCAACTGTGCTGTTGGTCCCAGGTTCGAATCCTGGTTGGTCCACATTTTTTTAATTCAATTCTATTTTTCATTTTCTTGTCTGATATACCACAAACTATTTTCGATTAATATTTAATTACAGACATAATACACTTCATTATTTATATTTACTTGGCTGAGTCATGCACATTGAAATTTCGGGAAAATGTTTCTTTTTTTTATGGAAGTGAACAAAAGCTGATGACCGGGAGCAGGGGGACCCAAAAAAGCATACAGTCCTTTGATACAATCACTTGAAAATTTTGGATTTAGAGGAAATAATATTTATATAAATACTCGAGAACATCTGTAGAAATAGATAGTACTCTGATAAATAGAAAAAATGTAAGTTACGGCCCAAGTAGTATTTTAAGTGGACAGAACGTAGCGGCCACGATTCTGGAAAACTTTGAAGTGTTTGGCCACAACCACTGCCACGTAATAAACACGGTTCTATCACGCGGCGGCTACCAAAATGGGGAACACTTTTTTGGTGGCTGCTACGTTCCGATCTACGTTCTGGGATTTCAGATAGCCACATTCCAACCACGTTGTGGTATCCTGGCAAAAACGTGGATATGTAGTGGCCGACACTAGACACGTTAAACAACTGACTGCGTTTGTGTAAATAATATGTAGCTCGATCTCTGTTCAGCAACATATTTTTGTGATAAATGTTCCTCACTCTTCCATTTTGCCTGATTCATTTCAACACTCGATCAACTTTAAAAATATATAGCATATAAACATACAAACGCTTAAGTGAGTATATTGAATTTGGATACTTCTGATCGGGATAAAATTAAAACGATTGAAAGTTTTTTGTGAAATATGGGTGTTGTAGCTTGATTGTGAGCAAACGCCATCTGAATACACTTTATTTAAGGAAAACATAAAAAAATCAGGAAATAACTCGCCTCTTAAATTATGTACTTAAATCCCTCAAACATTGTTTTATCAATCTTGGTTAGTTGAAACAAATATTTACTTAACAAATTACTACGTTTGATGCAGTGCTGATGACAAATACATCTTAATTGAATATTTCGATCATTTCTCTAATAATAGCGACCCAACATATTCCTGTAAATATGGCGGCTTTTGGAGAATATAACTTTAAAGTGGCAGAAAGTGTAAATATACCACTCTGAAGCTCCTCCCATCATAAAGTGCCCAGTGGAACTAAATTATTAACTTTTCCACCACTGGAAAGTGGCACTCACGTCGCAGGCCCATGACTCACCACTTCAAAGTTATAACCTGAAAATTACAATAGGTCTTATACCGTTGAAAGGGATGAATACGTCGGGCTATTATAACCTGCCACTTCAAAGTTTTAACCTCGAAATTGTGGGTAAAAAAGGACATGTAGCAAGTATAGTGGATTTATGCAGCTCCAATCAACAATTATCAAGTAACAATTATCAATTAATAAGTAATGAAAATGATGGCATTTATGCAAACAGAATTAACAATTAAAGTATAAATATTAAGCAGGAGCACAAGTCAGAGATCCGATCTATTTAAATTAACCTTTTTTTACAAAATCAAGAGAAAAATTCTATTGAAAACACATAACCCATTTTATTTCGAATGGATATAATTCACGTTTCACGTAATAGGTAAAACGAACTTCTTGTAAGCCACAATTAAATAATTCCAGAAAAGTTAGGTTAGTTTTCGTCATCGCACGGACCAATTCACGGTCACTTCAAAATCAAGGGAAATTGTATATTGAAAACGCATAACCCATCTCATATTGAATAGAATCATTCATGTTTCACATAACAGGTTAAACAAACTTTTTGTAAGTCACAATAAAATAATTTGAGGAAACTTGGGTTAGCTTTCGTCATCGCGCGGAATGGTGAATTTTGAAGGTTATTGTAATCACTTATGGAGATAGCAAGAACGTGGCAACCATCACCACATGTCACAATCAAGTGCCTGCCACATTGAAGGTTTTATGGAAGTTACCAAAACGTCACCGAAACTATCATACTCTCTTGAAAGTGACTGTGACTTCTAAGTGATATTTAAGTGGTACAGGATGGTTACCGCAACGGTTATTTTCCACTTTTGAGTTTGAAAACCTTTAAAGTGATTTGCTTAGTGGCCATAATGTTTCAGACACCTCAAGTGACACTAATAAGTTATAGAACTGTGGAGTGGCTACCATAGATGGGAATTACGTGACTACAACCATACACATATAAAATTTTAGTTATTCCTACTGTATAGTGGTAGATTTAGTGGTGATTACGTGATAACCACCGACTCGAAGTTGCAGTATCAGTTTTCGTCACTATAATGCTGCTTGGGGGAGGTCCACAAGGAAGCATTTTATGGCCGATCCTTTCATTCTTTATGTTGCGATTTGTCTCGCAACTATTTCTTGGCAATTTTCCGAATTCAGGATCGAAGAGCGGTGATTGTCACGGCGACTTGAACTCGAAGTATTACGAAAAAAAATGGTAACGAGAAATTAATACCTAATTTACCTCCCAAATTTTCGCCACGCATTCATTGATTTTCGAAAATGCTACTATTTTTCTGGCACTATCCGTTCTTTGATAATACAAGAAGACTGATTCGGTGTTCTCTGACTCGCCGGTGCCATCCTGGGTGGTTTTCAAGAACCGGATTACATTCAGTTCTTCCACCTAACGTGCTATCGATGTTGGATTCTCCAAATCGATGAATTAAACATGAAGTGTCTTCTTGCCACCACTCGGCCAATTCGATGGACGCAATAAGAAACACTTTCTCGTAAGCTTTTGGACGAATTTGCATCGATCGATAATTAGTGATCTTCTTTCGTGTCTATTCGTATATAGTGTTGACCAAAAAGTAGGGAACAATTGAATACACTTTTTTGGATTTTTATTTATGATGTAAGTTTATGGTTGTCTTGATTTGAATTTTAGTTCGAAGGTGAAATCTTCAACTTTATGGACCAATTATTCAATTTTAAAGTCAACCTTGCAATTATTTATTTATATATTTTTCCGACGACCTCGTATTAACTAGTCTGTGTTTAATCTACACGAAATCGATCGTTAATGACCCCTATTAACCTTCAATTTCTCTATTAATGCATATGAGGAAAGGCTACTTATAAATGCTCAAATAGGTTACCATCATGTTCCATTCAAGCTACTAGTCTTCTAGTAAATGAGCCCCGAACTCTAGCAAGCATTGCTCAACCAGTTGAACGGAAGACTTCCGTGATCCTGTTTTTCATATCATCTACAGTTGTTGGACGATCTCTGAAAACCATTTCCTTCACGTACCCCCAAAGAAAGAAATCTATAGGAGTAAGGTCTGCCTATTCTACGATTAGTATAGGATTGATTTAAAAATTCTCGCACCATCCTATGATTATGCTGTGAAAAATATAAACACACACACTTTTTAGCTTCAAGTTTTAAGGCAAAATTCCTGGTAAAAAGATAGAATTAAAAGATAAAATTTGTATGTAGTTGTGTGAAATATTCTCAGCTATAATCTGACCAAGTGGTATTTGATTCTGACTTGAATCTCAGGTGTAATAGTGAAAATCAATAATAATTAGTGCAACTTAATACCTGGTTTTTCCTAAAAACTAAACAAATAGGTTCCAAAAAAGTCCCACTGATAAGAAGAAGATAAGGGAATAGGAATATTTATTTCTTTATTACCAGTGGCGTACGGGTGATAAGGATCTAAAATGTTGTGCATCAAATGTGATAGTGAAATTACAGATGATCAATTCTGCGATTGTGATGGGTGCAGAAAACAACTTCACTTGAGATGCTCGGATCTGACTGCTTCCGAAATAAGATGTATTCAGCTGAAATCCAAACGAACGCTAAAATTTTTCTGTGAGTGGTGTCAAGAGGGATTGCGAATGCTTCCAGTTTTCCTGGAAAATAAACTAGGTGACTTTGAAACCAAACTTGATAAAGTCCTTCTAAATGATGAGTTGAAAGAATTAAATGATAACTTTGAGTCATTTGTTACTGACACGAAAACTAGTAGCAGTAGTCAGAATAATAGGCAAGAAATGGATGAAAGTTATCAAGAAATCATAGAGGAAATGATAGAAAGGAAAAAAAGAGAATCCAATATAATGATAGCAAATATTAAAGAACCTGTAAATGGTAATGCACAGATGCATAAGGAAGAAGACATGGGGAGTGTCAGAAGTTTACTCAAAGACTTCAATATTGATATGTCCAACATAAAAGTCTTCAGAGTAGGCAAAGTACAGCCAAATAAGATACGACCATTGAAAGTGGTATTACCCACTATAGAAGTGCTGAAGAATAGAGGAAAAGTAGCTAGAGGAATTCGCATATTTGGTGATCAAACAATAAAACAGAGACAATACTATTTGTTGGTGAAAAGCAGATTAGATGAACTAGTGGCCCAAGGGGATGATTCTAAAACAATTAGATTCACTAATAATATCCCAAAAATAGTTAGCAAAACACTAAACAGACAAAAAAACATGTAAGTCATCCTAATATGATTCCAATTTTCAATTCTGATCTGATATACAGTAATATACAAAGTTTCATTGCTAATAAAGCTCAGGTTCTAATCAGTATAGTACCCTGCAATCCTAAAATAATGCTGTTCAGTGAAAGTCGTACAACTGACGATATTGAAAATACGGAAATATCTATTCCAAACTATAACACAATAAGGTGTAACTCAGCATCCAGACATACTGGAGGAGTATTATTATATATTAGAAGTGATATAAGCTTCTCAATTTACAAATCGTTTGTACTCGAAAAAAATTACTGGTGCAAAGTTATTAAAATAAATCTCAATGGAATAAAAATGTTAGTGGGATGTTTATATCACTCACCAAGCGCTAGCCACTCACAATTTACTAATGACTTCGAAAATATCTGGATGTTCTATTTGGAGATGTTTTTAAAGTCATACTAGTTGGGATTTTAACTTGGATCTACTGAATAATAATTTCTATACAACTAAATTGTTAATATATTGAATATGTATGGCATTCAACAAAGTGTTACGGAGCCCACACGATGTACTGCTAGTACTGCAACTCTTATTGATTATGTACTCACTAATTTTGACGTTTCAACGAAAGTGCATGATGTAGGTAATATATCGGATCATTCAGTAATTTCGATTGATTTCTCGGGAAAAAACTTTCCTTCTTCAATAAATAAATCAAAAAAATATAGAAATCTAGGTGTTGCCAATATAAATAAAATAAATCTTGACTTAATATCATGTAGCTTTTTATTAGATTGTGTAGATGTGGATATATTTTATGAAGATTTAAAAAACAAATGTGAACAAACTGTTAACACAATAGCACCAGAAAAAACGTTTCGATGTAAAGTAAATAGTGTTCCATGGTATGATTTAGAACTAAAAATGAAAGGAAGAGAAAGAGATTCAGCTTATAAATCATTTAAAAATAGTAAACATGAGAGAGATTGGGAGGCATACAAGATGAAGAGAAATGAATATGTAAACTTATTGAGGAATAAAGAAAAAGAATATTATTATGAAAAAATAGATATGAATAAAAATAATCCTTATGTAATGTGGAAAACCTTAAAAACCTTAGTGAGTACAAAATCTCATGAATCATGTTTTGTAAATGGTATCCATTTTAGGATTAATAATATCTTGAGGGTAGTGAGAAAGGAAGATGAAATTGCTGAATATTTCAATCATTACTACGTAGATAGCATCAGGGATATAATAAATTCAATAGACAATGTCACTATTGAGCGGGCAACAAACTTATAGCGAAAGTAGATTTTTAGAATTCAAACAAATCGAACTGAAGGACCTCACAGAAATAATAAATTCTATCGATAATAAGTCATCTAGGGAAATAATAGATAGTAAATTTCTCAAACAAACATATGGTGTGATTGGTCATGCCCTATTACATCTTATCAATATTTCACTGACTTATGGAAAATTTCCCAACCAACTAAAGACAAGTATACTTGTACCTATCCAAAAAGTATCTAACACAAATAAATCATGGGAATTCCGTCCTATTAACACCCTGCCAAGTACTGAAAAACTACTAGAACTCGTGGTGTACAAACAATTGTCAGACTATATGACTGCGAATAAAATATTAATAACAAATCAATCGGGTTTCAGACAAAATCATTCATGCGAATCAGCTTTACAGTTGACAATTTCGAAATGGAAACAGTCTATGATAAAGGTGAATACATCATAGCTGTATTTCTGGACTTAAGAGAGCTTTTGAAACAATTGACCGACCATACTTATAAAAAAAATGAAAAAAATTGGCATTGATGGTACAGTTTTGAATTGGTTCATAGATTACTTGAAAGAACGGAAACAACTAACAAAAATTAATGAGGTTTTATCTCCACCCTTTGCAAATGAATACGGGGTACCTCAGGGGAGTGTTCTGGGGCCTCTTCTGTTCTTAATTTACATCAACGATTAAATCAGTTCCATTCCTGTGACTTTTGTCAATTTCTAGTGACAACTTGGATGATGCTATAAACAAAATGAATAACTCACTGCAGCAAATTCAGATTTATTTGAACTCTAATAAACTTAAACTTAATGTTGACAAAACAAAGGCAATTATCCTTACAACTTCATACAGATACAAAAACATCAACCTCAATCATTATAATATAACTATTGATAATAGCCAAATTGAATATGTCACCGAGTTCAAATATCTAGGATTCATGTTGGATAATAACTTATCATTTCAAGCTCACTATGACTATATGTCCAAAAAAATAGCAAAAAAATTATACTTCTTTTCACGAATTTCCCAAAGACTGTCAACACACTCAAGAATAACAGTATACAACTCTATAATACAACCAAACTTTGACTATTGTGCAAGTATCTTGTACTTATTTTATGCAAATAAAGTATCATTACAAAAATTTCAGAATCGTGGAATGCGTATCATCCTTAGGTGTAGTCGTCTCACCAATATATCCCTGATGCTTGAATCATTACAATGGTTGACTGTAAAGCAACGACTCTATCTACGATCAATGATAATTATTTACAAAATATTGAATAATCAACTACCTGCATATTTCAATGAATTCGTTACATACAATTCTACCATACATGATCATTATACAAGAGGAAGCAATAATCTCCACTTACCAAGGCAGAATATGTCCTCTTCTATGAAATCGCTTTTTCATAAAGGCCTTAATGAGTTCAATAAATTACCAACCTCCATCAAAGAATCGAAATCATTGAATGACTTTAAGAACATCTTAATTTCATATATTAAAACTGACTCTTAATATTATGCTGTGAAATGAATTTATCTGCCATATGTCACTTGATCACTATAGTTTGTTTTCAATTCTAAATTTTTAATTTCTTAACTTTAATTTTGTTATCCCATAATTGGTATGTAATGTACACTCATGTAGGTATGTACATATTCCTTGTATGAAATTAGAAGTTATTACGGTAGTCACTTATTAGTATCACTTATTGTTATAACTGATTCATATAACTATATATTTATAATTAGGCATTCACTTTATTTTTCTTTATTTTATTCTTTATTTTACTTTTATTTTAATTTTTTTCTATTTTGTTTTGTTAGTTTTAGGCTTAAAGAAATAATTATTGTTAGTTTTAAGCTTAAAGAAATAATTATTGTTATATATTAGGATGTATCCTACCAATAAACATTTCATTCATTCATGCACTGCAGCACCGCAGCACCATCGTGTTGGTCCTTCTGGTGTTCAAATCCACTTCTTCTAATATTCTGGGAAGATGTTCTCGAAGAAAATGTAGAAGCCTTTTACCATTCAGCACATTGTCGAAAAAGTAGGGTCCAATAATGTGATTTCCAATCATTCCTTCCCAAACATTAGCGACCATCGCTTTTGGTGATCAATAATCCTCACTGATTGAGGACACCAGTGAGGATTTTCCATTGCATAATAATGCATATTATGTCTGTTCAAATTATTATCATGTCATTCATTTGAATACAAAACGCAACTCTATTTGCAAAATCATTACCATATAATTCTTGATGTAGGTTCAGATGATAAGGGAACTTATGTTTCAATATTATTCTGTTGTGTGTGTGTGTGTGTTTAAGTGAGGATTTTCAAGCATCAATAAAACTTGCAACTCATTTTCCTTATTGATCCGATCACCAACAATTTCCTTTTCACACACAACCAGTGAGTTCAAACATATCTTAACTTTTGGAAAGAAGACATCCGTGCTTCTGGATATTTTTAATGGTAGATTATGTTTGCTAATAGAGGGGCTTCGCCTATACAGTAGACCATATTCACTAATTCTTCGCGAGTAAAATTCATTATTAAAAATTAGACGTGTACAATTAATGAAAGTATACGGATCTTATTTTTTTTTCTTAGCTCCTGCACGCACTGCAAAAATGTCATGGTGACAATAAACTCATTGTCACTGTCAGGTCACCGAAGATTTCTTAACTGCACGCAGTGACAGTAACGCAATTTATTCGTTATTTGTCAAAATGGATCTCGAATAATCGGTTATCTGTGACCCCAGTTACTTTAGCAATAAATCCAGCAATATTTTTATACGCAACCCTGTTAGCCCCTCAGTCCATAAAGGAGAATAATTAAAAATGTCATAAAGAAATCCAAATTACCGTGCGTCATCGACAAATCCGAGTTACCGAGCGGTGCAGCCACCGAAATCGACCATTAATAACCTATTAATGGTCGATTTATCTATTAATGCATCATTGTGGTATAGGCAACTAAACATACACGAATTCAAATACTATTCAAATATTTATGTATTTTAAAATCAAAATTTTGTAAGATTTCTCCTAGTTGAGGCAAATGGACATCGACAATTTCACGTTGACCCCAGGAACGAGGTCGACGGAACTTTTTTGTAATCAACTCGTTTATTAAAATGGCGATTAATGATCTCGGACATTAAAGCGCTCGCTTCCCTCTCGCGTTCAAATATCTCGATCATTAATCGCCACCATTAATACACTAGTTGATTAAATAATAACTATTATTCTATCGCGCTTGGTGAAATCATTTTATCGACTCAAAACTCTTTGTCAAAGTAACAGTTTAGTTGAAATACTAAAATCAAACAATTTTTACCCACTCAGATGTCAGTGTTACCCACTCAAAGGTTATTTATTTCAAAACTAATAATATATCTAATATCAATAATAACTATAATAATTATGTAATCCAACTTCCATCTTTGAAAAGCCATATATAATTTTTTACACTTTAGACGCGATTTCTGCGGCAATAAACTGTTCACCGCATGTGCAGCTTCAATTTCTACATGTTCTGGCAAAGCATCTTCAACACTATTTGCGTTTTCTTTATTATAATCACACATTTTTTAAGATAATTTCAACCAACAGTCATTAATATCGACTATTTCCCTAATTAGTATATGAACCAATCAAATGGCCGAATTTCAAACAGAGAACCAATCAGGTTAGTTTAATAGTGATAAATGTTTTCTCGCTGTTTTATACTGGTGAATGCACAGTAACTTCGAGATTGTTTTGCGATAAAACCACACAAGGTCCTGTCAGCATTATATGTCAATGCATTTAAAACAGGAAATGCATGCAAAATTGATTAAATAAGGGATACTGAGCTCACTATATACAGTGTTTCGATATTGGAATTGAAATATGAGCTTTTTCAGTCCGTTTCAGGTTGTCAAGTAAGGCGGCGAATGATTTAATTGCAGTATATTTAATTGCAGTATATCATCCAAAAGGCTCAAAGATTAAACAACGAAAGCAAAGATAATAAGACCGCAAATCGCACTCAGTAAAATTTCAGGCAAAATGTCAAAAAAATTTGAGCGACTATTTCCGTTATTATTTTTGAACCAATTAAATGGCCGAAATTTCAACGAAGCGAGAGAACGGTTTACCAGCCAACGCTGGTAATGTACACGAGCTTCAAAAAACGTTTTCGACGAGTGAAACACTATACTTTTTCTACAACCCCGTTTAAATCATAATAATATGCTAAAAAAGAACGATGAACAAATATTTTATTTTAAATTAAACATAACAGAATTTCTTTTAACATTAATATGATTTAAATATTGGTTAATTGTTACATTCGAGCAATTATTCAAAATTCTAGGAGTATTACAATCAAGATTTTTATGTTTTGAGGTAGACGATGCCACATCTGTTATGTTGAAGATGCGCCGTAATCGGGTAGCGTTGTATTTTGTATGGATTGTAAAATTTTGGTTTGTATTCGATTTTTGCTGCTAACTGATTGATCAACATATCCCTCCGCAACGTTACTAGATTTCCAGCCTCCATACTTTTTTTTAAATGAAGTAAATCACCTCCTGCATCCAATAATAGCGTTGCGGAAGTTCTACGCAAACAATGCCCAGTATAGTTTTGGGGATCAGGCAAGTTTAAATATTGAACTATTTGCATAGGAAATTTACTGAATTTATTTATTCCCACAACCTGTCTAGTACACTTTCCGTTCTGGTAGTTGATAAAGAATCTTGAATTTATTTTGTCCATATCTAGTGGACAGTGCTTCTCAAAAGTCCGCTCCCCCCCTCTTATTTTTGGAACGATTATACATAAACAAGTGAAATTTGGAAACTGAATATTAAAGGTTGTAAACTTCCCTACTAGTGATGATAGATGACGAAATCGCCAAAGATGACGTCACAAGGCCATTGTGACCAATAATTTTGAATGGAACCCTACGGCAAGCGACACCTCTTTTAAAAGGTATCGAAAAAATCTATTCAATGATACTAATTTTGTTTGTGTTTATGGCAGTTTTGGCAACTCGCTTTTAAAAAACGCAAAGCTGTGATAAATTAAATCAGTTAAGACTAAAATTCCAAATTCAAGCTCCGCCTCTGGATAGTTGTCAAATAAGCTGACGTTTTTGTTAGTCTCCCTAATTCGACGTTTTTGTAATTGTCCAAGTTTTTGTATATTTAATAATTTGTGTATTGTTGATCGAACGTTTAACTGTTTTAGCAGCTTTTGATACTTTTAATATTTTTGTACATTTTAATAATTTGTTAAACTGTTGTGAGCCGAACGTTTAAGTGCTTCAAGAAGCGAAATGGTACGTGCTTTAGGTGATAAAGTAGCAGCGATCCTAATTCTTGGTGAAACTGGACAAAATATTCAATGCAGCAGAACGCATCTTTAATGAGAGGTTTCCCGATCGCCCCGTTTCGAGGACTTATTTAAGGGAGCTTCTTCGTAAGTTTGAAACAACGGGTAGTATTAATGATGCGAAACGATCTGGCAGACCACAAATTTCTAATGAGAAAAAAATTGATATACTGGCAGAAGTAATAGTTAATCCTACTTCTTCAACAACTCACGTTGCATCTACCTGTGAAGTCAGTCGAAGTACAGTACACAGGGTGTTGAAAAAAATCAAATTTCATCCATACAAATTAAAAATGGTTCATCAACTCTCAGACGACGACCCAGACCGAAGACTAGAATTATGTGAAAATATGGAAACCCAAATTAACCAACAGCCAGACTATGTCAAAACAATTTGTTTTAGTGACGAAAGTACTTTCTATCTAAATGGAAATGTAAATACACAGAATGTGAGGTATTGGAGTGACGCAAATCCCCACCTGTTTCGTAAAACACATACCCAATTTCCCCAGAAGGTGAATGTGGGCAGGTATCCTGGGAAACCACATCGTTGGACCTCTTTTTTTAAATACTAATTTAACTGGTGAGGTTTATCTGAAGCTGTTGCAAAACGCAATAGAACCGTTAATCCTTGAAATTTTGGAAGATAATCCAGATGAATTCGGCAATTTGGAAATAACATTCTAACAGGATGACGGTGCAGTAAGACGGTATTTGGATGAGGAGTTTCGTGGTAGATGGATTGGACGACGAGGTTCAACGGAATGGCCAGCTCGATCACCGGACCTCACACCTTTGGATTTTTTTCTGTGGGGGTACCTCAAATCGAAGGTTTACGCCACTGAACTTGACAATATTGACGTTTCAAAACAACGTATTGTTGCAGAATGTGAGGCTGTTTCCGCAGACACATTTGCAAAAGTACGAGAAGAATTTAAAAATAGGATATTTCACTATCAGGAAGTAAATGGAGGTCACTTCGAGCAATTTCTTTAAGTAGATATTTATTCTTAAATCTGTAATCAATATCTACTGAATGGAATTTAAAATTTTAATGTTTACTAATGAACTATCAAAACTGCCATAAACACAAACAAAATTAGTATCATTGAATAGGTTTTTTTGATACCTTTTAAAAGAGGTGTCGCTTGCCGTAGGGTTCCATTTAAAATTATTGGTCACAATGGCCTTGTGACGTCATCTTTGACGATTTCGTCGTCTATCATCACTAGTAGGGAAGTTTACAACCTTCAATATTCATTTTCCAAATTTCACTTGTTTATGTATAGTCGTTCCAAAAATAAGAAGGGGGGAGCGGACTTTTGAGAAGCACTGTATAATTTAGAAATCTCGTAGAAGAACCCAGAAATGTGGAAGGAACGCGGTACTATTGTTTTTGTATTACGTATTGTAACTAAGAGTATACTGCGGCTATCTTTTACATCATTTACTGTCAAATCTTTTAATTCATGACTACGACAAGTCCCCGAAATTCCAAAAATTAAGGCTACATAGAAACGTTAATAATAATATTAAGAATTTGTCGCAAAAATAAAGTAATTAACTTACCTTAGTCATTAAGTATTTGGAGTTGGGTGCATTCTTTAAGAAAGTGTATCTCATCGAAAGAATTTTTTTAGACTTTTGACTTTTAAAACCATCAGATTTTCGTTTAAAAAAAAACGTTACTTGATATCGATATTATTTTTAATCGATAAAGTGGTTCTCAATATCGAATACATAGACCATAGCATCGATGACTTAAATTTTTTTTTTACAACCATCCAAAATAAGGAGCAGCACAGTTTCCGAAAATGAATTTACGTGAAAATCAACTCTCCATCCAATTCATGAACTTTGCATATATTTCTTCATATCTCTTTTTAGATATTACTGGCAATAAATCCAAAGAGGTTTCCTCAGCTTGATTTGCTATTTCTGGTGGTGTATTTGGAAAATATAAATCACTTTCCGAATCAGAAATCATGATAACTTAAAAAACTAACAATGCTTTCAGTGCAATCTGACAAGTCTAAACAATTAACGAGGAACGTCAAACTAATGAAACCAGGCATCTAGATATAAATTGTTTTTAAATCTCATGGTATTTTTACGATTCTATTTTGCTTTTTAATCGACCAAAAGTAAAAAAAAATGCATTCTAATTATAGAAATGATTCCTGTCTTTGTTTATTAATAATTTAAAGTCATCAAAACATTATATAGGAGGGCGAGAAAGGATTGAAAATATAAATTTAACTTTCGTCACTAGAAACGAAAGTAAACATGAGAATTTCTCTCACTTGCGACGGAAATCACGATTTCGCTGAAGTTATTCTATTACAAAATGACGTCTTTTCGTAAAGGGTTGTAGAAAAATCATCTTTTTACCGTCTTGTACTATATTTAGTACATTCCTATTCTTTTTGAAAGATCTACCATTTTTGTTCCCGGTATGACAGGAGATTGATGAATATTGAAATACGATATAGTTTCGTGACTAAAGAGCATTCTATGGGTTTCACTCGCCGGATATTTTTATGCATTAGCGGTGTGATATCAAACGAGATCCGTCAGTAACATGAATAAATTCATGCTAAGTGTATAATCCGCGCTTATCGTACGCGATTGCCATGTGCGGTTTTTGTTCCTGATGCAGATCATCTCAATAAATCACTGCTCAATTTATATCTGGAAACGTTTTCAGATAACGCTCGTTTACGAAGAAATGCAGAAAATCCGAAATTAATGTCCATTCCACTCCAATTGAAGAACGATTCTATAACCTGATAATTGGTCTCCCGTTGTGACTAACTAGACATGGTTCGTAATATTCAAAATTCATAAATGTTGTTCTTACGTTTTCCATCGAAAAGCCCTGAACCGGAATACCCAAGAAATAATTTTTTTTCGAATACTCTAAAATAACGAGAAGCATCAGGTGACAACTTCACATCTCTTTGTAACACGAAATACATACATCCTGAACCTTCCTAATCCAGTTAACATTTTTGTGGAATAACTTCTTTATTTTCCATAGTCGAAAAAAATATACAGGGTGTTTCAAAAAAGCGCAGCGACTTAGTAGTTGATTTTTTTAAATTAGACACTCTGTATATAATTAAATTCTACGTAAAATTTCAGCAGATTTCATGGAGCATACTCTATACCTAGTTCAACTGATTCCAAGAAAACTGTTAATCAAAATTGATCTGATTTCCGATCCCTTACCCACGGGTCACCAAAAATTCGTCCCGCTTCAAGCGGCTAATTCCAAATAACGGCAGTATGGGGTGGGGTAAACGAGTCGTTGGTAACGGTCACGATATTTTAGTCGATTGCGATGTTTTCAGTGTCGTTATCCAAAATAGCTAATAATTGACATATTTTGTTGTAAACATTTACTAATCGTTAATAAATAAAGGCTAACCTGAATACTCCGAAAAAAAGGTTTTAATCTTTTTAATACATTTTTGAATTCATGTCAATGATGTGTACCTACCCATCCAAATCGCTGGTCTTTCTTGAACTCCACAGATAAATGCTTCGATTTCCATCAGTAATGAGCGAAAAACTCAAAATATTTTATTTCAAACGCTGACATGGTTAATAACCCGCAAAAATCAAGCTGAGACATGTAATGTTTCTAAAACATCAGTAAAGAGGATTTAAAAACAAATACATTCTATCCTTACAAAATAAAAAATGTACACCAATTCGTTGAAGATGTACCGGCAAATCCTATTTATTTACAACACATTCGTTTTACCGATGAAAGTGTTACCTAAATGGAAGTGTAAATACTCAGAATTGTAGACATTGGAGTGATGATAATCCTCATGAATTCCGCGAGGGGCATACTCAATTTTCCCAAAAGATTAATGTTTGGGCTGGTATTTCAGGTGACCACATTATAGGTCCCATATTCTCCAAATGCTGCAAGACACAATCACTGCCAGTATCAATGAGATTATTGCGCAAAACCCATCCATGAATTTAACTTGGATGTAACATTTCAGCAAGATGGAGCCACACCACACTATTTTCTGGTGGTGAGAAATTTAGATGAAAGGTATCCGGGTAGGTGGATTGGACGTCGAGATCCAACAGAGTGACCAGCTCGCTCACGGGGCCTCATACATACCACTTGATTACTTTCTTTGGGGCTATGTGAAATGCGTAGTTTTTAAGATGGTTTGTGGGTTGATCAACTACGTCGTCGAATTATTGTGGTGTGTTCAGAAATAACACCTTAAACGTTGTATAATGTTAGGGAAGAGTTTACAATCCGAATTTGTCAAGAAATGCAGGGTGAACATATTTCGGAATAGATAATAACTTACTGTTTTTAGTTATAAGTTGAAATACTACTTCAGTTTTTAATAATTAGTTTTTTGTTTTTTTTGGACTATGTCATGCTTTAATAAAATGTTTTAGTTACAATTGCTACGGTTTCATTTGATCTACTTTTCCGTAAGAATCAACAACTTAAAAAATTGTTAAAATGGTACGACGAGGTGAGTACCACATTCATGGTGACCATCAGCAGTAAGCAACATTGGATAGCTTCCAAAAAGTTTGGTTAGGACTGTGAAATCCATTTTGTTCCATTTCTTACGGTTTGCTCACCTGGTGCAAAAGTAGTCAAAATAATAATGTGTAGGTACATTAACTTTTGTGATAAAACACCAAACATCAACTTGTTTAGAATTTTACGTAGAATCCAAAAATCCAATTATACATAGAGTGTCTAAAAAAATTAACTACTGAATCGCTGCGCTTTTTTGAAAATAAATAAAACTCAAGCACCCTACAAACTTTTGTATGTAAAATGAAGAAGTTACGGGGGTGACTCTTGGTTCTCACTGTATGTATTGCATGGGGAAGTAGTAGATGAGATTTTGGAGGGTGTTACAAGAAGTATAAAGACATCGAGGGTGTTGTGAAGACTGCTTCGAAATATACAGGTTTTTCGAAAGTATGGGTTCTCGTTTGTCAAAATAAAAACATTTGAGAAAAATTTGAGTACCTATACAAGGTGTTTTCAAAATGCGTACGGCTGTCACTTGACAAAAATCATGTCTGCCATCCATTCAATAAAAAAACATAGACGGTCTGGCATTTAGCGAAAAATATAATGTGCTAATGTCACTTGTCATCTGATTAATCAAAATACGAACATGTTTGCCATCCGATATAACAAAAATGACCATATAAATAAAAAATAGAGTGTTGAGGGAATATTAAAAAGTCGCACGGCTGTCATTTGTTGTCATTACGCTAGATGAAAAAATTTATGTGGCACGTAAATTGGCTTTTTTGGCGACATATCTTTGTAATCAGATAATAACCTAACCCAACTTGACATTAACAAAAAAGTTTTCAAATCACAGTTCCAGCGAAAATTACCTATTTCCACTTAGCAACAGATCAAAATAGAAATCTGTTTGATAGATCGTTGAAATCAGTCTTAAGGTTGTTCCGCCACGAGACAGTTGAATTAGGAAATTGTTTTCGACGGAATCGAAAAATTTCAAAGGACATTTCGATTTGAAACGCGAAGGGGGGCACTTGCCCCCCCAATCGACTCTAGAAAATTTCTTCGTTATAGAAAGTCGGCGACTCAAAAAATTGATGTCCCCGAAAAGCGCAGCAAAAAAAAAATTCAGACCCGGGCACCTCCTCACTAGAAATCCCCCCCTCACTAGAAATCATACGTCATGGAAAAAAATTATCGTTTTTCGATAAAACTTCAATGGACTTTTTTGTAGTACTATTTTTGAATTTTTTTGGGGGGGGGTATAAATCGATGGGGTCAACTAGGAGAAAGAGTTTCAGACCCTGAAATGCTCCCCCGTCCTTCTTTAAAAAGTCCCCTGGCACAATCCGCATCTCTCTACGACCCCCCTTTAGGCTGTGCGCTTCCCCGTGGACTATTTTGAATAACGAGAGTAGTTTTGATTATATCTGTCAAACTAGATGGTCAATCACTTTGATTTTTTTTCACAATATTTGTGATATCCTGCTCTAGCTCCTACTCGTTTTTCATTAACTTCCTAATTTTAGAACTAACGGTATAATTAATAATGTGCGCTTCCCCGTGGACTATTTTGAATAACGAGAGTAGTTTTGATTATATCTGTCAAACTAGATGGTCAATCACTTTGATTTTTTTTCCACAATATCTGTGATATCCTGCTCTAGCTCCTCCTCGTTTTTCATGAACTTCTTAATTTCAGTACTAACGGTAGAATTAATAATGTGCACTTCCCCGTGGACTATTTTGAATAACGAGAGTAGTTTAGATTATATCTGTCAAACTAGATGGTCAATCACTTTGATTTTTTTCTTCACAATATCTGTGATATCCTGCTCTAGCTCCTCCTCGTTTTTCATTAACTTCTTAATTTCAGTACTAACGGTAGAATTAATAATGTGCGCTTCCCCGTGGACTATTTTGAATAACGAGAGTAGTTTTGATTATATCTGTCAAACTAGATGGTCAATCACTTTGTTTTTTTTTTCACGATATCTGTAATATCCTGCTCTAGCTCCTCCTCGTTTTTCATAAACTTCTTGATTTTAGTACTAATGGTAGAATTAATAATGTGCGTTTCCCCGTGGACTATTTTGAATAACGAGAGAGTTTTGATTATATCTGTCAAACTAGATGGTCAATCACTTTGATTTTTTTTCACATTATCTTGATATCCTGCTCTAGCTCCTCCTCGTTTTTCATAAACTTCTTAATTTGAGTACTAACGGTAGAATTAATAATGTGCTGTTTGCCTATGCATGGTCCATATGTTAGGTGTTAATTGAGTCAACTTCAATAATATATATCTCGGGTTCGGGATGGTGAAACTTGTTAAAATTTTATAGAGGTGTTGTTCACATGTTAAACAATACGTATGCCAAATTTTAATAATTTCCTAATTCAACTGTCTCGTGGCGGTACTACCTTAATCCACGGATTAAAACGATCAAAACTTGCCATGAAAAAGTAATTGGTAATGATATTTCTCTCACTTCGAGCGAGAAATGCTTCTTCTGAATCGACAACAGGTCGTTAAAATCGGCCAATAATAAACAGCCGTCGGGCCGTGGTCGAGACAAAATCTTTCTCCTGATTACTGAAGCATATCACATAACACTGTCAAATATTAATCCTGCCGGTTTCTAAGATACTAAATTAGTAAATTAGCCTCGGCGCGTTATGAATCTGGGTATAAATCTGAAAGTTAACAAGACGAACAGTTAATCGGAGTTCATGAAGTGAGAGCTCCGCCTTCGGTACACGAACTGCCCGGTGTCCCGCCCCAATGGCATCATATGGGATGATAGCGTGCCTCTCCGATTCCAAAGAGATACAAGATACAGGCGGGCAGGCACTCGTCGACGTATTGTTACAATAAAAATATTTACACAGCAATTATAGCACTATCTCTACATCCTTTATGTACTTTAAATGGTACCAAATGAACTATTGCCGATACTGAACGACTGTTGCTCTTCGATTAGTATCTTCCAGATGTTTAAATACGTTCCTCTTCTTTCGAGAATGGCAACAAGAAAAAAGCGCTTGTGCGCTATCAGATCTGCCACGAATATTCGTTCGCGTACAGAGCTAACATATTTGTTATCTTTCCCAGACGTTTTTCTCGATCAGGCGATCGGACTGCTGAAGTATGTGGAGCAACAATTTTCGGTGAACTTAAAAGGTATGCCAATATACCGTTGAATTCCTCCGATAAAAAAAATAAGACACTTTTTTATACAAATGCACTAAAAAGAAAAAATTATTTATTCAATTGTTTGACCTAGGTTATTCTGCGAGTTATTCTGTGAGTAGCAGTCAAAAGCTTGCCGCGCAAGAATACCCATTTTATATTAGCCGCTATCTTGAATTTATGAATGTTGACAAAAAATTCTTGATCTCTGTCGCCGAAAACCCCCACATACCAATTTTGAATAGAATCGAACCATAATCACAAAACTCGTCCGTCATATTGGAGCCGCCATTTTGTTTTTTCTCTAATGCATTGTCACCGAAATGAAGAACACCTGCCGAATTTCACGTTAATCGGACAACTAGAAGAGGGTCAAAATTCACTTGCAAGGTTTGAACTAAAAATACATACAAATGTGAAAAATAAAAGCTTGTAAAAAGTAATTTATACGTGGACAAGCGCAGGGTTATTATATATATATATATATATATATATATATATATATATATAACTATGAATTTGAAATAAACGTAGTAGAAAGGATATTCCTTGAGGTTGCAGTCAAATTTAACGGCCGGTGAAAAAATAAAAACTTTCTTATTTTGTCAAGCTTTCGAAAATGTTTATTTTCATTATCAAGACAGTAAGGTGAGGTTAAGTGAAGACAGCGTACTAATATCATTGTGTGGTATTTTTTTTGTTAGGTAAAAAACATAACACTATATATATATATATATATATATATATAATACTGACAGGGTTACGGCGAAACCTCGATTTTGATGACCTCTGATGTGTGCCAGAATAGCCAACTTTATAGTACTCATTTTCAAATTTCGAAGACTTAAGGGATATCTTGGCTGAATGCGCGTAGCAGAGAAGATATAAATAAATAAAATAACTAATGAAAAACTTTTTAAAGACAAGCTTTTATTTAAGCCGTGTACTAAAACTTATAAAATAAATTTAAGTCATCGCTGACAATGATATAATTATTTTTTGTTGAATTATTTGGTTTCAAAAAGCTTGTCGCGCGAAGTGTTCATGAAAGTAGGTTACAATTAATTTGGTTGGGCAGTGATTAGTTTGTAAGTAAGAACTAACGTTACGTTATACGTTTTAGTACACGGCTTAAATAAAAGCTTGTGTTTAAAAAGTTTTTTTATTATTAGTTATTTTATTTTTTACTTTTTAGTTAGTTCGCCTCAATCTGTTCATTTCTAATAGAACATCGTTATTACAAGGTCTCTTCCCTGTAAGTTTTGAGCTGAAAGAAATCATGATCTCCGACCCCAAAAACTCACACACATCAATTTTGAATAGAATCTGACCATAATCACAAAATTCGTACGTCATCCCGAAGTCGCTATATTAAATTGATAGATAAATTATCCAATGGTCCGTCATTCAAATTCGTCCTCCATCATGGAGCTGCCATCTTGAATTTAATAATTTTGACAATAAATTCATAATCTCCGACGCCGAAAACCCCCGCATACCAATTTTGAATCGAATCGGACAATAATTTCAAAACTCGTCCTCCATCATGGAGCTGCCATTTTGAATTAATATTTTGACAATAAATTCATAATCTCCGACCCCGAAAACCCCCACATACCAATTTTGAATTGAATCGGTCCATAATCACAAAACTCGTCTGCCATCTTAGAGCCGCCAACTTAAATTTGTTTTTTACAAAAAAATTCATTACCACTAACCCCGAAAACCCCCACATACCAATTTTGAATCAAATCGGACCATAATTACAACCTCCGCCATTTTGTTTTTTCTCTAACAAAAACTCCATAACGAACGAACGAACAAGTGAAACTAAATAAAAGCTTGTAAAAAATAGATCAAATGAATAAATTTTTGTAGAATGTATTGTTAAGGCATCAAAGAACAATATGGAAGAAGACCAGAAAGATGATATTAGCATTGTTCAAAGAGAAAGAAGATTATCCTTAAACAATGGTATCAGTAATTATCTTTTGAAAATACACTGTCTTGGTAGATGATGATAAATTAAAACAATACTGGAGTTATTGATCAACATACTTTATGTTCAAACCAAAATTTACAAGGCGTGTGGAAAACTTACAATCAAGAAGAACACGGAATAATACAACACTTTCCTCATCTTACGTCTGGTCACCCGAACTCTCATAAAGCTGTTTTCTGCCGTAACCCTGTCAGTATTATATATACAGTGCTTCTCAAAAGTCCTCTCCCCCCCTCTTATTTTTGGAACGATTATACATAAACAAGTGCAATTTGGAAACTGAATATTAAAGGTTGTAAACTTCCCTACTAGTGATGATAGATGACGAAATCGTCAAAGATGACGTCACAAGGCCATTGTGACCAATAATTTTAAATGGAACCCTACGGCCAGCGACACCTCTTTTAAAAGGTATCGAAAAAACCTATTCAATGATACTAATTTTGTTTGTGTTTATGGCAGTTTTAAAGGCTCATTAGTAAACATTAAAATTTAAATTCCATCCAGTATGATATTCATTACAGATTTGAGAATCAGTATCTACTTAAAGAAATTGCTCGAAGTGACCTCCATTTACTTCCTGACAGTGAAATTTCCTATTTTTAAGCTCTTCTCGTACTTTTACAAATGTGTCTGCGGAAACAGCCTCACATTCTGCAACAATACGTTGTTTTAAAACGTCAATATTGTCAGGTTCAGTGGCGTAAACCTTCGATTTAAAGTACCCCCACAGAAAAAATCCAAAGGTATGAGGTCCGTTGATCGAGCTGGCCATTCCTTTGAACCTCGTCGTCCAATCCATCTACCACGATACTCCTAATCCAAATACCGTCTTACTGCACCTTAATAGTGTGGAGGAGCACCATCCTGTTGGAATGTTATTTCCAAATTGCCGAATTCATCTGGATTATCTTCCAAAATTTCAAGGATTAACGGTTCTATTGCGTTTTACAACAGCTCCAGATAAACCTCACCAGTTAAATCAGTATTTAAAAAAAGAGGCCCAACGATGTGGTTTCCCAGGCTAACTGCCCAAACATTCACCTTCTGGGGAAATTGGGTATGTGTTTCACGAAACAGGTGAGGATTTGCGTCACTACAATACCTCACATTCTGTGTATTTACATTTCTATTTAGATAGAAAGTACTTTCGTCACTAAAACAAATTGTTTGCTGTTGGTTAATTTTAGTTTCCATATTTTCACAAAATTCTAGTCTTCGGTCTGGGTCGTCGTCTGAGAGTTGATGAACCATTTTTAATGGATGAAATTTGTTTTTTTTCAACACTCTGTGTACTGTACTTCGACTGACTTCACAGGTAGATGCAACGTGAGTTGTTGAAGAAGTAGGATTAACTATTACTTCTGCCAGTATATCAATATCAGAAATTTGTGGTCTGCCAGATCGTTTCGCATCATTAATACTACCCGTTGTTTCAAACTTACGAAGAAGCTCCCTTAAATAAGTCCTCGAAACGGGGCGATCGGGAAACCTCTCATTAAAAATGCGTTCTGCTGCATGAATATTTTGTCCAGTTTCACCAAGAATTAGGATCGCTGCTACTTTATCACCTAAAGCACGTACCATTTCGCTTCTTGAAGCACTTAAACGTTCGGTTCACAACAGTTTAACAAATTATTAAAATGTACAAAAATATTAAAAGTACTAAAAGCTGCTAAAACAGTTAAACGTTCGATCAACAATACACAAATTATTAAATGTACAAAATCTTGGACAATTACAAAAACGTCGAATTAGGGAGACTATAATAACAAAAACTCGGAGGCGGAGCTTGAATTTGGAATTTTAGTATTAACTGGTTTAATTCATCACAGCTTTGCGTTTTTAAAGCGAGTTGCCAAAACTGCCATAAACACAAACAACATTAGTATCATTGAATAGGTTTTTTCGATACCTTTTAAAAGAGGTGTCGCTTGCCGTAGGGTTCCATTTAAAATTATTGGTCACAATGGCCTTGTGACGTCATCTTTGACGATTTCGTCATCTATCATCATTAGTAGGGAAGTTTACAATCTTTAATATTCAGTTTCCAAATTTCACTTGATTATGTATAATCGTTCCCAAAATAAGAGGGGGGGGGGACTTTTGAGAAGCACCGTATATTTAATTCGCGTATTATAAAAGAAAAAAGTTACATAGCCATTTTGGCGGACATTTACCTATATCTTGCTCCATTCCAGAAAGTATTAGTCATAATGTCTTCATTACAGCTATAAGCGAGAATGAAGTCATATAAATTATAGATAGTTTGAAAAACAAGAATTCCACCGGATTTGATGAAATTCCTATAAAAAACAGTTGAAATATTGTAAATCAGTTATATCCCAACCTTAATTACTCTTTTGAACTCGGACAATTTCCTGATTATCTAAAATTGGGAAAAGTGATTCCACTTTATAAAAAATGTTTTTTTTGGCTTGGGGCTTAGTCCATGCAGCCAGAAATTAATCGAGTCTTTTTTTTACAAGAAATTGTGCAAGGGAAAGGTAGTCAGTTTTTGAATGATTATAACTCTTTTCCCTTTTCTTCTTTTTTCCTCATTGCTTTGTTTAATTAATATGGCCTAACAATTTATATCAATAGTATGTCTAACCACAAAGGTCACTCTCTTCTCGCCCAGGGGTCGTTCAGGGCATTTTTTCAAAGACGTACAAGGTGGTCCACGGTTAAGTTAGGTATATAACACAATCGAAAAGACATTCAAATCATCGAAAGTACTTCTGTTGTTTGATGATAGTAAGTTCATGATATTGTAAGGGCAATAAAAAAAAGGGATCAATATAGTGGATCAAAACTACAGACCTATAGTTAAGTTGTCTATCAAAAATTTCTGAGAAGTCTTTTGCAACCAGAATATATTCTTTCATCGAAGGCAATAGAATATTTACCAACTGTCAATATGGCTATAGGTCTGAATTAGCAACACTCGAATTCACACAACAAATATAATCATGTCTAGACGAAGGTAAGAAAGTTTTATTTTTCGTTTCAACTGCCGCTTTCGGTACTGTTAATTCAAATTTCCTTGAAGAGAAATTAAATAAATTAGGTATAAGAGGTAAACCACTACAATGGACAATTTCATGTCTATAAAATAGTCGAATCACAGTGAATATAGGTTCAGAGACTTCTGAAGAAATGGAATTGAATGTCGGGGTAGGACAAGGTTGAATACTTGGTCCTCTACTCTTCCTTATCTTCTTCAATGACTGGCGATATATACATGTATGCGAATGATACGTCAGTAATCATACACGCCAGTAAATTAATAGAACTAGAGATTAAAGCAGATATAGTAATCATGCAATTCAAATCGTAGTGTCATAAGAATTCTTTGATCAGGAACGCAAACAAAATAGTTTTTATGCTATTTTCATTAATTAAAACAAATATCCTGCCAAAAATAAGACATGTTGAAACTAGCGACCATGTAAAATTTTTGGGATCAACCATATATAGTAATCTCACGTTCCATCGAGAAATAGACTCATTATGCTCTAAGCTTGCTAAAAATACGTTTGCACTTGCACTTGAAGAAATAAATTAATCATCGTGGTCTGACAATATGTTATTATTCACTTCTACTCAATCTTGAGTTATATATTATATTATATATGGGGCCAATCCATCGAAATTGACAGATTTTTTTCACTACAGAAAAGAATCACAAGAATTTTATAAAATTTACAATACAGATAATCTTGTAGATAAACTTTCAAGAAAGAGAGTACTAACTGTTACTGGAATATATATCTTCAAAATTTCCTGCTTCATTCATAAACATAAATTAAAACTCAACCAGGAATAGGTATCAAACGAGGAGAGCACAATAAATCCACAACTTGAACTTTAGCACCAGTACATTCAGAAAATCACTGGAAGCTGTTGGAATAAACTTTAAATATTTTCAGAAAGAAAATTTTTTTTTGTTGAAAAAAGTTTTTACAACCTGAATGAATTTTTTGAAAATCAACGATTATATCATTAAGTATATTAAGAAAAGTCTTATCGATAAATATATTGTGTTTTCACTTTAGACTGTCTGTCGGCATGTCTGTTGGTCATGAAAAATGTGTGATATTACTAAACATATGGATATTATACATACATACAGGGTGTAACCAAATGTGTGCGAAAGTTTTCAGAGGGTGATTCCTTGTCGAAAATTAAAGGGGTCTTTCATGTAAACAAAAGCTCTAGGCCTTTCCTTGAAAAGTTATACGCATCCTAAAATGAGAAGAGAAGAGAAGAGTTGAAGAAATGGCATTTTGTGGGCTACCAATAAAAAGGCTACCTATGAATATGTTTATAATTTTGTTGTGATTTTTTAAGGGGGTGAAATATGCAACCCCTATTCCATTTTTTACCAGAACTTTTAAACGATTTAAAAATATGTTTTGGAAAGAACGATTCATTGCAAAACTTTTTTAACTCTTGTGTTGTGTCCGTAAAAGCAATAGTTTCCTAATAAAAAAATAAAATACAACATTGTGCATGAACGGATCTTCTGTAAATGGAATCGAAAAAATCTAGTAGGTGGCTGTCACGTTTTGTTTACACAACTTGTGACTTCAATCGTAGTATTTTAAAATTATTCCGTTTGTTTTATTTTTTGATGTAGGCATGTACCAGTACCATGTTTTGTTTTAATAGGATATCAAATTAAAAATACAAACCAAACAAAATTATGTGTATTACAACAAAGAAAAAGGCAACACGATCAAACGGAACGGAGTTATAAAAACTGCTCGAAATGACCACCTCCAACCATTAGACAGGAATCAAGTCTTCGTCTCATAGACTGACGCAAACGTTGAAATATTCCTGATGTGTTTTGGATTGTCTCGCAGGCTGCAATGATGTGATTCCTTAAATCATTCACACATTCAATGGGGGTCGTATAAACCAAGGAATTCAGGTGACCCCAGATGCAAAATCCAAGGGGTTTAAGTCTGGAGATCTGGGAGGCCAAGGTTGAGGTCCTGCTCTGCCTATCCAACGATTTGGATACACGTCGTCCAAGTACTGACAAGCAGTTATCCTGAAATGGACAGGCGCACCATCGTGCACAAACCACATTCATGGTCGAATAGCTAGTGGAACATTTTCAAGTAAAATGGGAACTGCTCCTGGAGAAAATTTGTATAGGTTGCACCTTAACGGTAGAAAATACGGTCCAATAATATTTTCGCCAATAATTCCGACCCACACGTTAAGTGAAAATTCATATTGATACCGACCTTCTTGAATTGCATGTGGGTTATCTTCGGCCCATAGATGATTGTTATGGAAATTTGCAATCCCTTGCCTTGAAAAGTTGGATTCGTCAGTGAATATTACGTTCTCTAAAAATTGAGCATTTTGGGTAATCATTTGAAGATTCCATTGACATGCCATTTCTTCAACTGTTCAGCAATTTCAAGAAAAAAAAAGGTTTTTTCTCATTTTTGGAAGCGTGTAACTTTTCAAGGAAAGCTCCCCTTTAATTTTCGACAAGGAATCACTTCCTAAAAACTTCCGCACTTATTTGGTATATGTACACTGTTTTGTTTTTGTTGTGTTTTCTTTTTATAGTTTTACATTTTTAGCTTCAGTGACAAAACTTTGTGTTCCTTGTAATATTTTATGACAAACAACATAATTATTAATAGAACATGTTTGTGGCATTCAGACGAGAAAAAGAAAACTAGAACTGGAAAATACAAATATGGATCGGCCAGGATTCGAACCTGGGACCTTTCGATTTCTAGTCGAACGCTCTGCCAACTGAGCCACCAGTCCTTGTTTGAAACACGGAGCTGAATTTAAAAGTGTGAATCGCCGGTTTCAAACAAGTACTGGTGGCTCAATTGGCAGAGCGTTCGACTAGAAATCGAAAGGTCCCAGGTTCGAATCCTGGCCGATCCATAGTTTAAGTTTTCAGTTCTAGTTTTCATTTTCTCGTCTGAATGCCACAAACATTTTCTATTGATATTTAATTACAGACGCTATCCACCACTTATTAACATAATTATTGTTTTTAAAAATTCCATTTTTTATTTGTAACTATTTTTTTTCAGGAGTAAACCCAGAAAACGGATTGAGGGGGAAACAACTACCCAAAATATGTACACCATAATTAAAAATATCAGATAATGAACAATATTTAAAATATATTGAAAAACGCACTAATGAAATATTTAAAATATATTTAGGATAATGATAGTATTTAATGTACTGAAAATGTATTTAAATAATTAAAGTATACTGAAACTATTTAAAGTACTAGAGATGTACTGAAAATAATGAAAATATACTGGAAATGTACTTAGTGAATATAATATTTGGGGTAATTAAGGTAATAAAAACGTGATGGAACTATTGAACTGAAGGAATCAACGATTTTGGTATAATTTTTTTTTCATAAGTACCTAAAATTTATATCTGTTGGTGAGAAATTAAAATGAAAGAAGTTTTCAAGTTATTATTGTTATTATATCTCATTCAAAAATCCTTTATTTGAGGATCAGGGCAAATAACTGAAAAATGAAAAGTATTCTAAAATAAATATTTATTAATAAATAAAATAAAGAATATATTAAATAAACGTTTAAATGTCAAACTAAAAACAAAAAGCATGCTGATAAAAAAGAGGACAAAGAAATTTCCAATAATTTTCCTAAATATCCTTTCTTTCCTAAAATCCTTATTCGGAGTATTCCGAAAATTCAAAAAAACAATTAGCCAAATCGGTCCACCGCTGTTTTTATAAAATAAAAAAACAATGTTACCCTGACCGGGATTCGCTCCTGTGACCTTCTGCTTGGTAAGTTGGAACCATATGGAAAACTTTTTTATTATTGATTTTAGGAGAAAAAGTTATTCTTCATAAAAAATTCTGCATATTCTAAAATCTAAAAGACAATCATCAGATATCAATTTTTTTCAGTCGTATACGCGGTATGTCAAAATATATGAATTTTACTCAGGAGTAAAGTACCTTTACATTTGAAAATATCGAAAATTGTTAATGAAAAAAGTTGTTAAGAACTCAAAACTACGTTCAAATATGCAATTACATCCATTTACATGGAAAAATATTTTTTTCTTATTTTGTCTACAATAACAATGCAGTATTTAACTATAGTTACGTGTAATCTAGGATGCACTGACAAAGAAATGATTTGTTGATTTGTTAATAGCAAGATATGTTTGACAGTGAATGTCAAAACGCGTTAGAATTAGACACATAAAAATGGTAACTTGTGAAGAGAAAATAGAAATTGTTTTGATTGTGGGAGGAAACTATAAAACGCATAGAGAAGCAGCAACTATTTTTAATAACAAACATCGCAATAAAAATATCAATTATTCAACTGTTACGAAAATAGTAAATAAATTCAAGAATACTGGAAGTATTAACAATCATTTTAATGGAAAACGCCGAAAACTGGTTGCCGATGAGAATACGCAGTTTGAAGTAATGCTGTCAGTTGTAGAAAATCCAAAAATGTCATTTCGCAAAAGAAAGTCGTCGATGCAACAAAATGTGAGTAAAGATACAGTGACAAGAATTTTAAAACTGAATAAATTCAGACCATTCAAACCAAAAATCGTTCACACATTGAAAAAAAGGGATTATGATAGGCGCTTTGATTTTTGCCATCTCATCCAAGGAAAATTAGAAGAGGACCCTTATTTTACGAGGTGTATAATTTTTTTCGATGAGTCAACATTTTCATCAACTGGAACTGTCTCGTCACAACATTGTCGCTGGTGGTCTGATGAAAATCCCAATTTTGTAATAAAGTCTCATGACCAATATTCATTTAAGACGAACGTGTGGTGTGGCATTTATAAGAACAGATTAATAGGACCTTTTTTTTTCGCCAATCTATAAATACAGTTTTTACAAACTCACATCAATGACTTCTTGAACGAACTACCCTTACAAGAACGTCAATGTATTTGGTTCCAACAAGATGGTGCCCATGCCACGGTATATCAAATGTTAGGGAATATCAAACATACATTCCATGGAAAAGTTATTCACAGATATTCTGATCTTTTTTGGCCTGCTAGATCCCCTGACTCAACCCCCCTTGATTACTTCTTATGGGGTTGCTTGAAACAAAAAGTTTATCAGAAAGGACCGTTTCAAGATGTTGACCATTTGGAGAGGATAATTTTAGAAACATGCCAGAACATTTCTCCAGAAATAATAAGGAATGTATTACGTGAATTTGCCAAAAGAACGATTATATGCATTTAACGAGAAGGTGGATATGTCGAGGCATCAGTGGAATGAGGGAACATTGAATTTCTTTTCATTTCCAGAATTAATATGTTAGTTACACAACTTAGTATTTGTATGTATTTTCTTATTTGCACAATATATGCATATGCATTCATTATGTGTTTAAATTGCAAAATTGATAGAAAACATTAAGAAACGAAAAGGTGATCATGTGTTTCATAATCAAAAGAGATAAATGTTCATTCAAAATAGAAAAAACAGTAAAAAGTAACATAACCTATTTTTTCAATGTCTATGAATTTAATTGCATATTTGAACGTAGTTTTCAGTTCTGAACAACTTTTTCCATTAAGAATTTTCGATATTGTCGAATATAAAGGTACTTTACTCTTGAGTACAATTCATATTTTTTGACAAACCGCGTATACGACTGAAAAAATTTGATATCTGATGATTGTATTTGAGATTTCAGAACATGCAAAACTTTTTATGAAGAATAACTTTTTTTCCTAAAATGAATAATAAAAAAGTTTTCTATATGGTTTAACTTAGTGAGACATACTATATATATATATATATATATATATATATATATATATTTATATATATATATATATATTTATATATATGTATATATTCCTGAAAACTTTCCAGGACAAATAAATGTCCAATAACTTTTCTAAAAAACGTGACTTAGGTGAACTATCCATGCTTCAATTATCAATTGCATGTGCCTCACGTTTTTCGTTTCAAAGCTAACAACTATTTTCATAGCTATTGAAAATTCACAATAGAAAAATGTTCAGGACAATCTCTATGGGGTTAGGAATCTCTATGGGGGTATAAATCTGTATGGGGATATAAATCTTTATGGGGTTAGGATGTTTCCTTCACAGATTTTTAGATATTCTAACCTCACTTTCTCCCTTGCGCGATGCCTGTAAGGTCGAGAATCGCAACAGTGTTCATTATCGCTGAGCACACTCTAGATCACAAAACAACGCCCGCTCGTCAACGCTATGGAGAGATTGTGTGATCCTAACCTCATTTTTTGTGGACCATAAAAAACCAACAGATAGACAAAAAACGAGTTAATATTGTATTGTCATCCAGTTCTGAGCCATTTCCAAAGTTTCAAGTCTCTAGCTCATCGGGAAGTTAGTTTATAATCGATTGCAAGATTTGTACCGGACAGACACATAAACGAGCTAATAAAAACGTGGTAAAAATAATAGTAGTTTATGTAACAAGTTCGCAAAGGGATGCTTTAGCGGACCTGAAGTTTCGAACTTTAAATCATTCATTACGAAGTTGGAATCATTAATGTTTGATATTTATGATGGAGATAATTCATATGTCATTTGTGGAGATTTCAATGTAGACTTTCTAGTAAGTAGCAACCAAAAAAATTCATTAATCAATTTACTGGGTGAATATAATATATATCATCACATAGAAGAACCAACTCGAATAACACATTATTCTGCTACCTGCATTGATAATATTTTTTCTGACATGGATGTTGATTATACGAGTGTAAATAATATATTTTTCTCTGACCATTCCTATCAAATTGGTATTTTCAAAATAGTAAATCCAAAGGAAAACATTGTTGAATATAAATATCAGAGAAATTTGTCTAAATCAAATATTGAAATTTTCCAAACTCTAATTTCTAAAGAAGATTGGTATGAAGTATATAATGCAGTGTCATTTCATGATCAGTTTTCTATATTTTATAATACTCTCCTATACTATTATAATGTAGCTTTTCCAATAAAAAAGACAATTGTCAGAAGCTCGAAAAAGAAATGGTACTCCCCAAAGATTAAAGAGATGCACGATCAACTATGCGAGATGGAAAAACTGAAAAAAGAATTGAACGATCCACATTACACTCAGAGATATAAATGCTTCAAAACGGAATATAAAAACCTTGTGAGAAGCTACCAAAAACAACAAAATAATAATCGACTCTTAAACTCAAATAATATAGTACGAGAAAGCTGGAAGGTAATAAAAGAAAATACAGGAAATTACAACAAAAGACCTACAACTCTCCCTGATTTTCAGGGAATTCATCTAACGCATAGCGTTGATAAAGCAAACTATATCAACAACTACTTTTTAGGGTCAACTCAGAACTGTCCATTACCAGACTATGACATGAAAATTGATAAATATCATCTAAGTTTCTACCTTACGCCAACGCTACCGGAAGAAATTAAAACTGTATTAATGAGAACAACTCGTAAAAATACTCCGGGGGTAGATGGTATCAATGGTTTAATCCTGAAATCAGTCTCAGAATTTATTGCTGAACCACTGTCATTTCTTGTTAATGAATCATTCCTATCGGGTACTTTTCCAGACATAAAAGAGTCCAAAGGTGTACCAATAAAACTATCTACTAATATGTGTTCAGAGTCAAATCTCAAAAATCTTTGAGGCCGTGTACTCAGACAGACTAACAAATTATCTGGAACAGTTCAAATTGGTTCCCTCATTCCAACATGGTTTTAGAAAACAAAATCCACCATATCAGCTATTTCTGATTGTTTAGAATTCATTTATAGTGCATTAAATAATAAAAAAACACATTGGGACTTTTTTATGACCTGAGCCGTGCGTTCGACACGATTGATCGAAACCTGCTACTGCAGAAATTAGAAGGAATGGGGGTACGAGGAAAGCCTCACGAGTGGGCAAAGTCGTATCTCACAAACCGGACACAAACCGTTATAATCAATGGCATTAAATCAAACCCCGGAAAATCAGATATAGGAGTACCCCAAGGCTCCATTTTGGGGCCACTATTTTTTATAATTTTTGTGAGTGATATAAACACATTCTGCACTATTCCTGATCAAACAATTCGTCGAAAAAATATACAAAACGATTTCCCGTGCAAATTATCTTCGATCCAAGAATTATTCAAATGATCTAAAGAAAGGGTTTTTCATTGATTCTTTTAGATTCAAGAGTGAGTGTATCAGGCAGGATGCAGAGCAATAATAACAGTGTTTTCAAGTGTTGTAAAAAGGCCTCGACTTACTCAACGTGTATCAAGTGTAGTGGAATCTTCCACAAAACTTGCTTAAACAGGGCAAAAAAAAACTATAAATTTCTTGCTAATAATCATGTTATTCTGCTGTGCGGAGGAACAAGCACAAGAAGCCACAGAAGAAATCAGCACACTAGAGATAACTATTCAAGACTTGACGGAGGACACGGTACTGAAAAGTAAACATATCCAAAAACTAAAAAGTGAGAACGACAAATTTGCACAGGAAGCGATAAAAGTCGAAACTGAGCTAAATGATATAATTGACCAGCAAAAGAAATACATCGAAGAATTAGTCATCCAAATACAGGAACTACAAAAAAAAACGAGTGAAAAAGAGTATGTAATGAAAAACACGGGTACCCAAACTTGTAGTCATCGCGATCAGGTACCATCAATGAACGAGAAATCTCTCGCCAGTGGCGTAGCCGGGAAAAAGGCGGCAGCAGTGAACAAAAATGAGTTGAAACCAAGTAAAAAATATTACTTGCAAACTGCAGAAGTAGATCAGGAGAGAACAATATTTACTAACACAAATCGAGGAACGTTGAGT
Organism: Gonioctena quinquepunctata; assembly: GCA_018342105.1. Taxonomy (NCBI): domain Eukaryota; kingdom Metazoa; phylum Arthropoda; class Insecta; order Coleoptera; family Chrysomelidae; genus Gonioctena; species Gonioctena quinquepunctata. The sequence goes on along the minus strand of JAFIRS010002093.1, from coordinate 204,233 downwards.
AACTATACAAACGAAATAAAATATTGATTGTAGCAGGTCATCATGGTAGAGATATGGCAAAATTTCTGTTATTACAAAATGAGTATGAATACATGACTCAAACAATCCTCAAACCAAATTGTCATCCTAATATTTTGATAGATACTGCCATAAAAAATAGTGAAACATTCACAAAGAAGGATATAGTGATTATATGGACTGAAAGGATGACCTCTCAAATTGAAAGTAGACTTATTCCAAACACCACGCATACAAACCTCATTGTTGTCACCCAACCATTCCGATATGACAACGAGGAAATGAATGACTACATATACTCAAAGAATTTACAATTGAAAAAAACGATACATTTTAAAAAGCTTAATACTAACATCCTTGAATGCAACAACATTCTAAGAAAATCCAATTACAATCGAAATGGATACACTATAACGGCAAAAGGAAAGTGGTACGTATGCAGAGCCATCTGGAAAGTAATATCAACAACAGGAATTAACTACCAATACAACCAGGAACAAGATATCAATAGGACTCATCTGGATAACAATACACGCCATGAACTACCCAAAACACTAGCAGCTGAACTACAGGAAACAATAGTGAATCAAGGAAAGGAAGCTCAATCCACTTTTTATACCCACGGCTATCGCAAGTTGCTCCAAAAAGGACACCCTAATAAAACGGAAAAATACAGCTAAGCAAAATGAGCGGAGTGAACACGGTACGCCAAATGAAAAAGAAGAGGGTAAATTAACCATATGTCATCAAAATATTCAATGTATTAGCAATAAAATTCTTCAGATAGATATGTTAACAGATAGTGAACTAGTTTGTGATTTGTTGATGATTTCGGAACACTGGCAGAATAACATACAGATAGAGGTCATGAAACTGAAAAATTTTAACTTGTGTACTAACTTCTCTAGAAGATTGACGAAAAACGGGGGTGTAGCAATTTACAAACATAATGAAAGTAGGCTAGAAATCACTGAACTTGATCTAAAGTGCTTCTCCGAAGAAGGAGTCCTAGAGTGTTGTGGTATTGCAATGCAAAAAACTAGTACGGTATGCGTATGTATCTATAGACCTCCATCAGGTAGTCTAAAATATTTTCTAAGCCACTTCATGGGGATGCTAACTCTGGTAAGTGAAAACTATAATACCATCATCATAGGGGGAGATTTTAACATAAATTTTACTGTTGCCAGTAGGGAACTGAACCTTTTTCGGGACCAATTAGGAATTTTCAATTTTAAATATGTTATCGACGAGCCAACAAGGATAACTGCTAACTCAAGTACATGCCTGGATAATTTTATTATTAGGGACAGTACTGACTACGAAGTGGCAGTCAAAAACTACTATCTGTCTGATCACTTCACCCAAATCATTCGAATTCCAACTATTAAAAATGAAAAACTGGAAAAAAGCTCAGCAAGTTACGGTAGATATTTTTCGGAGAACAATATCAATAACTTCAAACTCTATCTAGAAAATGAATTATGGGAAAATGTCTACAATGAAACCTGTCCAAACAAAGCTTACGACATGTTCCATAATTTAGTTCACCATTATTTTGAAGTATCGTTTCCGCAAACAAATAAAGAATTTCAACCCAAGCATAGTAACACCAGAAATTCGAGAATTAAAAAGCCTAGTATCTCTATACTCGGACTGTGCAAGAGTTGATGAAAGATACGTAGACATAAGTAGGCAAGTAACGCAAACGTACAGAGACAAACTCAAAGACAGTTACAAACAGGGTATTGACTATAGAATAGCCAACTCTAAAAATAAATCAAAAACTATGTGGCAAACTCTTAATCAAATTCAGAAAAAGTAAAGAATCCCGATAATATTATAATTAATGAAGGTGGTGAAAGTGTCCCTGAAATTGACATGGCTAACAACTTCAACAAATTTTTTCTGATGCTGTCAAGCAGAAGTTATTGATATGAGTTTTTGGAAAATAACATAAAAATCTGCAAAACTCCATTTTTGCACCTATAACTGGGTATGACGTTTTAGACTTTGCAAGAACTGTGAAGAATTCCAATGCATGTGGTCATGATGATATCTTAAATAATATTTTGAAAAAATGTGTTTTCCAACTATTTGAACCCTTTGACATACATCATGAATCTATCGCTGGAATGTGAAATTTTTCCTGAAAAATTAAAAGCTGCACTTGTTACTCAATTTTTAAAAAGGAGATTCTAATCTGTACGAGAACTACAGAGGAATAAGTTTACTTCCAAGCTTTTCAAAATTTTCGAATTGAATATCAAAGCAGTTGATATCCTTTTTGTCTGCTAATGAACTGCTTTCTCCAAACCAGCATGGCTTCTCGCAGAACAAAAGTACTGAAACTGCACTGTATGACTTCCATGAACACGTCATAAATGCTCTCGATGGCAAACTAAACATCTGTGGATTGTTCATAGACTTTTCCAGAGCTTTCGATAATGTAAATCACACCCTTCTGCTCCAAAAATGGAACGATATGGCGTGAGAGGTACTGCCTTGAAACTGATGAAGTCATATCTACAGGGCAGGACCCAGAAAGTAGTCATTCAAAAAACAGTCAGTCAGTCAGTAACCATTGAGCAGGGCGTTCCTCAAAGCTCAATACTTGGCCCCTTATTTTTCCTCATATATGCCAATGACCTGATGAAATTCTTGAATAGTCTCACGGGAATACATGTAGTTGCATACGCGGATGACACCAATTTCCTCATAAAGGACAAGAATTCTATAGCTCTGGCAGAAAAAACTCAGAATATATATGAGCGGGTAGTAACATGGGCGAATAAAAACCATTTGACACTAAATATCTCGAAAACAACATTAATGAAGTTCTCACTGAATAATGTTCATGAGAACTTCAGCATTTTTGAGAACGAGGAGTTGCACATCGAATCTTGCTCAACAACAAAGATGCTAGGCCTCACGCTAGACTACAAACTCACCTGGACCCCTCATATAGAAACCCTTTGTGATAAACTCCGTAGGAATTGCTACGCAATGAGGTTTATGTCAAACCACTGTAGTAAACAGGTATTGTTGAATCTGTACTATGGAACAGTACACTGCCATCTACGGTATGGAATACTCACCTGGGGCACAGGAGCATCTGCAGCGAGGGTTTTTATGTTACAAAAATATGCTATCAGAATCATGCCCACATCGGATGGAGGCAATCATGCAGAAGCACTTTTAAAGAGCTACGAATACTATCTGTTGCGGGTATATATATATATATATGAACTCTGCATGTATATGTACAAGAACGGGCAGAACTTTGCTGCAACTCAACATCAATACCAGACCCGCTCCAAAATTTATTGATACCCACATACACCGAACTACCATATACCAAAAAGCCATCTTTTCCTAGGACCAAAACTGTATAATAAGCTTGATGAATCGATAAAAAATTCGGCAAATGTCAATATTTTCAAATCCAGACTGAAAGCTGCTCTCATAGAAAAGAATTGCTACACCCTCGAGGAATTTTTAGGTTGAGTGCTTTCTCCTCCCTTTTGTGCCACTCTCTGATTACTAGAATTTTAAATTTTTAAATTTCAACCTGACCATGAATTTGCAATTTTTACTGTGAAATCTAATTTTAACTGTTAAGTGTGTGTGCTATTATTTTATGGATTTGAAGTGTTTTGTTACCTGCTGACTAGCATCCTCACATGTTTTTAACTTTTTAATTCAAATCCTACAAAATATATAGGTAAATGTGTCTGAAATAATTAATTAGTATATATAAATAAGAAACAGTTTGTATGTAGACAACTTCACATGACGTTTTCCTTGTTACTGTACTGATGGAATTATCCGCTATCATGTACTTTTTAACTAGTGAAATAAAAAATTATTATTATTATTATTATTACTTTATGCTGATGACACAAATATTTTAATGTCAAGTGATGAAATTGAAAGTCTAGTTAAGCATAGTAACGAAGCATCCACAGAGTTAAAACAGTATTGTAATCAAAATGGACTAATGATGAATGTTTCAAAAACTTATTTCATGTGATTCTTACCTAAAACGAAATCACCAAACAATGATCTATATTTACATTTAGATGGTAAATCTATACAGAGCACTGCCTCCCTTAAATTCCTGGGACTTACTCTTGTCCAAAACTAACATGGGAAACACATATAAACACGATAGTATCCAAACTAAGTACCACTTGTTACGTTATAAAAAACATAAGAAATACAGTTACCTTTGATGTCCTGAGATTACTCTATTTTGGACTAGTGCAATCAGTACTTCAATACGGACTATTACTTTGGGGAGCTTCACCACATTTAGAAAAGACATTTATAGAACAAAAAAAAGTAATGAGAGCAATGTATAATATTGCTCCATCATCATCTTGCCGACAACTATTCAAAGAATCTAAAATATTAACCTTGCCAAGCCTTTATCTTTTTCAAGTGATACTATACATAAAAAATAATGAACATAAGTTCATGAAGAGTAAAGACATACACTCGTATAATACACGTTCAGAATCAAATTTACACCAACCTTACTCAAGACTAGCAGTAGGTCAGAACTCACCCAATCACGACGGAATTAAATATTATAATAAAATAATGAACATTGTAAAAGCTACCACAGAAATGTCTTTCAGAAACAAATTGAAAATGTTCTTAATTGAAAATGCATTTTATAGCACTGAGGAATTCTTGAATTTCTGAAATCTTCACATAGATACTTCATCTATACTTAATTGATATGTATTTTATTTTGTAGTTTGTCTTTTAGTTTAGTTTAAGGTCCTGGACTAGTCTGATATGTTTATACATTTTTATATATTTGATTGATGTTAATAAATTGTATTGTATTGTAATCCGAATATGAAGATGATGTCCGCTAAAGCCTTTGCGTACGTGTTGCATAAACATTTTTTGGCTTTCCTAATAAACAGAACATAAATGCTACACATATTTCGTCGCCGTGCATACATTTTCAGTCACCATCTATACGCGTGTGTAAGGAAGTTGTGCAAAAATCTAGCAAGCGATTGTTTATCAATGACACATTTGTCAAACATTAGTGTTCATTTTTCATGAATGAACATTCCGAAAGAATATTTCAAAGAAAACGTGTGCTGGCACTACGAAATTTCAAATATTCTATAGTTTATGGCATCTCTCCTGAAACGTTTTAACGTTTTTAAGATGTTAATTATAAGTTTTCTGATAAACAAAAATAGTCCGATAAAGTGTTGCCATGACGACTTCGCCGGCCTAGTCCGGTAAAGTGGTATTTTGCGGACTATTTTCAGTATCCAAAGTAGGCATTTTGTGGAGTGTGTACAAAAAATAATTGTTGACTGAACTGCATCCCAAATATTTTAAATATATTCGAGGACTGAAAAGGTTATTGTAATATTTAAACTGTAATAAAATACTGAGAATGATATTTTGGTAATGAAAATAATGTTAAACTATAAGTATTTCTTGGGAATACTGACAAATATTGAAATATTTAAATATATTGTAGATATTTTGATAGTGAACATAATATGGAGTGGATATTTTTGTAATAAAAGTAATATTTAAAGTATGAAGTGGTATTTGTTGATACTGAATTACTGAAACTGATATTGAAATAATTTAAATATATTTATGATATTTTGGTACTGAAAGTCGTATTGAAATACTTAATTTTCTGTATGTACACCTATTTGAGGAGTTGTTTCCCCCTCGAAACAGATATAGACTTTTATTTAAATTTAGTCGTTGTGAACGGAGGGAAGGGAGATCCAATAGGTCTATCGGGTCGTAGCAAAATCCGAATCGGGTATTGTTTAACGTGGTTGTTGCTTCACGGCATGTCTGGCGCACCTTGTACTAATCGGAATCGCAATCTCGTTCAAACAGCCTGCAGGGACCGGGATCGCTAGACCCGGCCGAACGAACGAACCAACCAACCAACGGCCGGGTATTCAATATTTTTATCAGATTCGCGTATTCTCACGTTTTCCTAGCGAGGATGTGCGATAACTCTATGGATTTGGTTATCTATCAACTGTTTGTTTGCTGAAATTAATTCCAGGCACAGCCGGGAGATCGCTCATTAATCAACCTGGGCAGATGTTGATGGCCTCCGACTAAATGGAAGATATACAACCGCTAATGCTGGCTGGCCCGGCATCGTGCGATGCTGGCTGCTGATGTTTGTTGATAAGACAAACTGCATTTACGGAAAATAATTCTCGACTGATGGAGCACTGCCTGATAAATTCGCGTCTTCATATTGTAAGGTCGTACAAATTTTCCGTCTACCAATTAAGGAAATGGAAATATATCTCTCGACCGTAGACTCTATATTGAGGGGGAACTTTGTGGTGTGGATACCATTCGAACTGATATTTTGCTTCATCCCATTAATTTGTAACGCTCTAAACGAATTTGATTGTTCATTCAAATTCGAATGTCTCGTTACCAAATGGTGTTACCAAATAATTGCGAACGTTTTTAGGGCGTGATTCCTTGTCGAAAATTAAAAGGGTGTATATCTTTTTCAACCAGTACAAAACTGTTAGGAATCAATATAGATGACAAATTAAACTATGAATTACATATTGAAAATCTCGCAAAAAAACTGTAAATGTTAAGCAATTAGAGTTTTGAAAAGTCACTTAAAAATAGATGCACTGAAAACGGCATATTATGGGATTGTTTATCCCTTCCTAAAATATGGAATATTAGTATGGGGAGGGAGTACACAACTAGAACGAATTTTTATCATGCAAAAACGGATATTGAGGACCATGTTGAATATGAAATATACAGATTCTTTTCATAATACTTCCAGATGTATCAAAATGCTTACCGTTTATGCCATTTACATACATGTTTGTGTACTTTTTGTGTACGATAATAAAGCAAATTTCGAAGAAGACAGATTCGGTCATGAGTTATTCTATCAGGCAGAAATCCAATTTTATTGTTCCCTGACAAATACAGAGAAAGGGCCACATTATGCATCCATAAATTCTATAACAATTTACCGTTAATCATTAAAGAAGCTCGCTCAAGACAAATTAAAAAAAAACATGTTGATCTGCTGTGTGACATTGAGCCATATTCATTACAAGAATTCATGGAGAAATAATTTTACTACAGCCGAATAAATTTTTCAATCAATCTTACACATATGACTGTGATATTTTATATATTTATAATTTCTTTTTCAATACATGTTGTAATTACTTTTATTAGGAAGTAGTTCTAGTTATAAGTGACATTTGTATTTTTTATATTTTTTATATTATGTCCGACTTGAGTTTTTCAACTGTTTAAAATTGAAAGCTATTTGAAGCTTTCAATCTATCTATCTATCTATCTATCTATCTATCTATCTATGTAAACAAAAGCTCTTAGGCCTTTCCTTGAAAAGTTACAAGCTTCCAAAAACGAGAAATAAAAAGTTTTTTTTCTTGAAATTGCTGAAGAGTCGAAGAAATTGCATTCTGTGGGCATGGGCTACCAATAAAAAAGCTACCTATAAATATTTTTTTTTATTTTGTTGTGATCTTTTAAAGGGTTGAAACATGCAACCCCTATTCCATTTTTCACCAGAACTTTTTGAGGAAACAAAATTTCTCAATTCAAATTTGTGTTGAAAAGAACGATTCATTGCAAAACTTTTTTAACTCCTGTGTTGTGTCCGTAAAACCAATTTCGAGCAGTTTTTATAACTCCGTTCAGTTTGATCTTGTTGCCTGTTTCTTTGTTGTGATACACATAATGTTGTTTGGTTTGTATTTTTAATTTGATATTCTATTAAAACAAAACGTGGTACTGGTATATGCCTACATTAAAAGTTCAAACAAGCGGAATAATTTTAAAATACTACGATTGAAGTCACAAATTGTGCAAACAAAACGTGACAGCCACCTACTATATTTTTACGATTTCATTTACAGAAGATCCGTTCATGCACAATGTTGTATTTTACTTTTTTATTAGGAAAGTATTGCTTTTACGGACACAACACAGGAGTTAAAAAAGTTTTGCAATGAATCGTTCTTTTCAACACTTTTTTAATTGAGAAATTTTGTTTCGTTGAAAAGTTTCACCCCCTTAAAAGATTACAACAAAATTAAAAACATATTCATAGGTAGTCTTTTTATCGATAGAACATGCCCACAAAATGCCATTTCTTCAACTTTTCAGAATTTCAAGAAAAAAAACTATTTTTTTCTTATTTTTGGAAGCGTGTAACTTCTCAAGGAAGGCCTAAGAGCTTTTGTTTACATGATAGACCCCCTTTAATTTTCGACAAGGAATCACCCCCTAAAAACTTTCGCACTTATTGTAACACCCTGTATATTAAACTTCTACAGCTCGTTTGTTATTAGAACATATGGGAAGAGGGTACGGATTTATTTGAAATCACGTTCTTCCAACAGAACGTGGTTAAAAGATACCGAGTTTGTTACTTGTGAAAGGATGAATAACTATACTCTGTTTCCTATGTGAGGAGTGATAAAATGTAAATTTGCAATGACAGAACCCATTAAACAGGGTGGACAACTTGAAGGTTGTATTGTAAACTTGCAATGATAGTTTTAAAAAATTCCGTATTTCAGTTATTTGAGACGTACACACCGCGAATCGGTCCTTAATTAGGGTCACCTTAATTTGCATAACAATAGAAAGAGGAGTTTTCTGAATGAAATGTATGTGACTGCGGCGTAACTACAGGTAGTTTGTTAGAATAATAACTATAAAAATAATTATAATATTGAGGAGGTTTGTTGGGATTTGGATCAATTTTGTTAAATAAAAACTATGGTTTCCTTGCCAACGTTTCGAATTTTATTAAATTCATCTTCAGGGCTCTGTAACAATGAGTTTTTGTAAGTTGAAGGGGTTAAGAAATAGTAAAAATAAAGGAACATTTGACCACAAGAATGAAAAAACATTTCACAGTAGAATTGATTATTAAAAAAGGAAAGACTCACCGAAAATGAGTTTTTCCGAGTTGGATGTAAATAAAAATAATACATAAACAGACATTCTAGATACAAACGAAAAACACTTTCATGGGACAACAGGTTTAACATCAAGTGCGAGACAAACGAATACTGAGATAAAATTAAAAAAATATCCGTGAACCATATAGTTCTTTATTGATGGAGAAAAACAATTAGGAATCTGACTTATCAAGTTGAAATAGGACGTGTTCAATCCTTTTATATCTCTCCTGGTATTGACGGTGTCTTGGTGGACATTTTCGATCATTTAGCTTAGATGTATTTTTGACAGGAAGGGTTTTTTATCAAGGATGATGGGGTTTTCGAAATCAAAATAATGACCATTTTCTCTAGTATGTTCTACTAGAGCAGTGGGATTTTGGGCATTAAGTTTTTATGTGTCCCTATCGTGTTCAGATATGCGTTTTTTTAAATATCGGCCTGTTTGACCAACGTAGCATTCAGTAAAATTGTTACAGTTGATTTTATAAACGACATTTGATTGTAGATTGATAGGGGTTTTCGTTTTTTGGCGTGAATAAAACTTTTTGCCAACTGTGTTGCCATTTGAAAATGCGATCTTGGAATTTTCTTCGTTCAAAGTTTTTCAAGTTTTTCAGAGAGATTTTCCAGATACGGTATTTTGTAATATTTAATAGTCAAATTATTGGTTTTGTTGGAAGGTTTGTTATCCTGAAGATTTTTTTTAATTATTAGTGATGGAAGGTAATTGTTTTATAATAGAAATTGTTTGATTTGTTCAAGATTTTTTTTGTGATATCTGGATTTGAAATTTTAGGCGCTCTTGTTTTCAAATTCTTAATGATGATTATTATGTTGAAAATTATGATGATAGTTGAGAAACCTCTCTGAAAAAGTTGGTTTGTGATACCAAACTACTTTCAACATGTTGTTAGCAGTTTTAATGACATTGGTGTCTGGAAAAGCTAAAGCATTATTATTTTCTTCCTCTATAGTAAACTTCAATCGTGAGTGGAAGTTTACTGATGGGGCCGCGTTTATACTCGTGCACAAGTCGGTATATTGTTGACTGTCCGACTCCAGTCATATTCGAACACATTTCAATTATTTTTGTTACTCGGATTGTTGAGTTTCAGTGGCGAACAGAACACATTGAGAATAATAATTTTCTCATTTTTAGAAAGCGCACTTTTACTAATCTGTTTCTTAGCAACAAATTCAGAAACACTAGTCATTTTCAAGAACGAACTTTTCCAACAACTGCCGGAAAGTAACTAAACATTTCAAATTTTTTAAACACACAGGTAGTAAGACTACCTGGGCCTTTACCTAGACTTATAATCGTTTCCTTACAAATCCGACCATATTGTTATCTCTTATTACAGGGACGGATTTATATCTATACAGGGTGTTTCATAATTAAATGCTGATACTGAAGGGCGATAATCCTTGGATGATTTTAAAAAAATTCTTCATATGAACATAGGTCCGCAACCGCTTTATTTCTGAGATACAGGATGTTGTAATTTAACAAAAAAATCAGTTCTTCCCAATATCTCTGAAACCGTTTTGGCTTTTTTACCAAAAGTACATGCAAAGTACGCATTAAAGTAATTTTTTTCCATAATGAAGTATTTTTTTATTTTTATCAGTGGCGTCCCTGTTAACATGCCCTGCCATATTTTGATCAAAATAATGATACGCCACTGTCTTGTTTCCAAATAAATATTATTTTTGTAATTGTCCTCTATCTTCTCATAAAAATGGTCTCATACCTTTTTTTCGTCCGGCAAACAGTTTTTGAGTTAGAAAATAAAATGCATTAATTTGCTTGTCCCTATGCGAAATCAGCCGTTGAAGAGTAGAAATATCTAGTATGCTAAGAACACATTTCGTTGTTTTCAACATAAACAATTTGGCACTTCTTTAGCCAGATACATGATATTGTTTACGTTATAAAAACTTGTTTATTAAAAAAAAACATGGTAAATTTTACAAATAACGCATTAGCAGACATGCATTACTTGTATGGGCTTGCTGACGGGAACGCATATGAAGCCAGGCGACTGTATCAAGAGCGCTTCCCATATAGAATGGTTCCTGATGCTTGAACGATTTCAAGCACCCACAGAAGGGTATATTAAACAGGAAGTTTTGTGCCAAATCATCACTTGGGAGGAGCACATCGAACTGCAAGAACTGCAGCAATTGGGGTAGCTGTTTTAAATTCAGTTGACGAAAATCCTGAAATAAGTACGAGGCAAGTTGCCAATAATTTGAATATCGCCTATATTCTAGTATAAAGGATTATTCTTGATTATTTATTATATCCCTATCACATTCAACGGGTTCAGGCTCTACTTCCTCGAGACTTTCCATAACGAGTAAATTTCTGCCAATGGTTTCTGAAAAAAGTTACCGAAAATCCTTTATTTGACAGGGAAATTTTATTCACGGACGAAGCTAGTTTTACTAAAAACAGGATCAGAAATTTTCATGTTAATCATTTTTGGGCCGAGGAAAATCCGCATGCAATGGTGGATCATCACCAGGAGCACTTCTTCAAATGTCTGGGCTGGAATGATTGGAGATTACCTAATTGGACCTTTTTTTTACCACGCAGATTAAATGGACATAATTATCGCCGATTTCCAAGATAATTTGCCAATTCTGTTGGAAGATGTTCCTATTTTAATGCGAAATCGCATGTGGTTTATGCACGATGGTGTACCTGCTCATTTTAGTGCTCTGGCATGCGAATATTTAAACAAAAGCTTTCATAATCGCTGGATAGGTCGTGGGGGAACAGAGTCATGGCCAGCTAGATTCCCAGACTTAAACAGTCTTGATTATTTTCTTTGGAGACATCTTAAAACTTGGTGTACAGTCAACCAATTCTAACTGAGGAAGAATTGCGAAACCGCGTAATAGTTTCCTGTGAAGCAATAAGGAATACTCCAGGAATTTTCCAAAGAGTACGCGAGTCAATGACAAGGAGGGCTAAAGCGTGCATACTTGCAGGAGGCGGACATTTTGAACAGTTAATTTAATTCTGGTGTAATAGTTATGTTTTTAAAAATAAAAAATGTATTTTTATGCGTACTTATTACAAAAACTAAATATTTGTTACCATAAAATTATAAAAATCTTGTCTAAATGCATTGGTTACCACAATTGTGAAATTAAGACTAAGAGAAAAAATCGAATGGGCACAAGCAAATGAATGTATTTTATTTTTTAAATCGAAAACCGTCCGTCGGTCGTAAAAAAAGGGTGAGACCATTTTTATGAGAAGATAGATGACAACTACAAAAATAATATTTATTTGGAAAAAAGACAGTGGCGTATCATTATTTTGATCAAAAATATGATAGGGTATGTTAACAGGGACGCCACTGATAAAAATTAGGAATCCTTTATAATGGAAAAAAATATTTTTATGCGTACATTGCATGTATCACAATTGAAAAAAAAGCCAAAGCGGTTTCAGAGATATTGAGAAAGAACTGATTTTTTTGTTGAATTTCAACATCCTGTATCTCAGAAATAAAGCGATTGCGGCCTATGTTCATATGAAAAACTTTTCTTAAAATCATCCAAGGATTATCGCCCTTTAGGATCAGCATTCAATTATGAAACACCTTGTATGATATTATTTGTTCAAAAAAACTTTTGAAGTAAGGATAAGATAATCAGGTAGTTGATTGTAAATTCATTATTTTATTGTACCTGGAACAGGAAATTACAGATCATACTTGAGCGTTGCCATTGTTAGGGGCTAATCATATTAACAGTCACTAAGCTGGTACGAAATATCTTTGAACCAACTTTACAGAGTTATTGGTTGAATTTGGACCAATAGATATCCTCCTTATTTGAAGAGCTATAAAAATGGTTAAATTAGGAAAGTTGTAGCATTCTTTCTGAACCGCCAGGAAATGTAAATAGAAAAACAATTGAACGTCGCATTGAAAGTTATGAGATAAACTTTTGTTTTTTCTAATGGGACACCCAGTATATTATTGCATTTTTGGATTCTCCGGAAAATTCTAGATGTTTCATTCATGATGTCCTATATCTACTTCCACATTCCTATCTTAGTTTTTCATACGCTATGACATCAACTTTATATTTAACCTCGTACGCCTATGGAATACGGCGAAGAGACTCGGTTTTACAGTTCAATAGTGATTTATTACTCTCTCACATTAGGAAACAGAGTATACATGAGGACAAGCTCTTTGGTTCAGTCGATCTAAAATGCGGTAGAGCCATTTTGTTCGAATATTTGTCATCTTTATGAATATCCTCAGCAATGAAATTTCTATACCAACGCAAAAAGAGATGTTTGAAGAGTCCAACTATTCTTCATTGTGCTCTTAATTTTCCACCAAAATTGGAATTCCCAGTATAAAACAGCCCGCATAAAAGTCTCACAATAATTCTCACCAACTTTCCTCGATTAATTTTCCGCCTTTCGCGAGGACATGGAAAAATTCAATCTTTTTTATCGGAGGATTGAATCTGTACGAGAGAGTTAAAAAGTGAGGCGAGAACCGATAAGACTTTTGACATAAAATTTGATAACTTCCATAAATCCATTTAGTTCCAGCTTATTGAGCACTCGGTTTCTTTCATAAATCGCCCCGAGTAACCCAAAGATGTATCATATTCGTACTATCTACATTTTGCAGAACCTGACCCCTTCTGCTTGCCACATCACAAACGCTATATAAGTACATACAGCATGAAGATATATGGACGACACGCCGCCGTGTGGGCGTTCGCCCAACTATCGAATGTGAGATATGCCAAGATAAAAGAGTTGAAAACTGCCATAAAATGTTTTTCTTATCTATATTATCGTTAGAACTCTGCTTGCTGTACCTCAAAATAAATATATAAGCTCCGATTTGATTTATGCGGGGACGAGAATAGTATGATAATTATGTTATCTCGCTAAAAATCTGAATTTGCATAACCGCCGCACCATCGGTGTTTTAGGCGGGGAGCCTCCCCGAAAAAGTTGACCGGACGGTGATACACTAGCAAATTTTCCTACCCAAAGGCGGATACAAGAGGAGGCATGGGTGACATTGCCAAATTAATCACTGAATCATTTCAATGTTATAGTCTAAGAGCCGGTGGGAAGTCGACCTTCACCGATCTGATAACTCGATGAGACATATTTTTTATCAAATATAATTTATAAACAAATATGCCTATGATAACTTGCCTATCGAAAAGTGTTCATATCTATTTTTAATTGGATTAATTTCAATCAATTTTCTTTCATCACCTTCACTCTTTTGATAACCGAATGAGTTTCATCTCAACTGAGTTTTTAACACTCAGAATATGCCTAGGTGCTTGCCTACTTAGTTCTGTGCATGGCTACCTGCCAAGCAGATGTGAACAGGTAAGTCAATATAGGTAACTACACCGATCTGTTAACCAATCGAAATTGATATCATAGGTAAGATAATTTAATTACAAAACCAATCGTATAGGCTTGCCTGCAAAAAATCGTATATAAAATATTATTGCCAAGCTATAAAGTCTTAGAATTTTAGCTATTTGATAGGTGCGAGAGAGGAAGTAGAGCGTCCGAGGTCCGTGTGATAGAACAGGACACAACATAGCAGCTGCACGCTACCTGACCGTTGAATGTATCCGTACATGTGAGTGACAGTGACAGCATTTATTTACACTCGACAGTAATTTTGAAATCTAATTTATTATAACTCTAATTTCGATCACAATTTTCGTATTATTTCACACTATATATACTTACAGCTATGAAATAATCAAAAATAAATAATTTAATATATTAATAAATAAAAAAAATAGAAATTCAACACTTTTCTTTTCATTTTAAAGCTAAATTATAAAATTTAAAAATGATAAAAAAATCTATATTTTTTATTTAAAATTAAATAAGGAATAATTTATTTATTATTTAAAATCAAATAAATGCCGTAAAGCGGGAAAGAATAAGTGTTACTTTAAAAATTTTAGTATAATAAATGAAAAAAATCATCAATATAGAAAAATAAAATTTAATACATTTATGTTGTTAAAAGCGTTTATTACAAAGCATATAAAAGAGTTCAAAATTACTGTCGAGTGTAAATGAATGCTGTCACTGTCACTCACATGTACACGAGCATGCACACTCGGATACATTCAACGGTCAGGTAGCGTGCAGCTGCTATGTTGTGTCCTGTTCTATCACACGGACCTTGGACGCTCTACTTTCTCTCTCGCACCTATCAAATAGCTAAAATTCTAAAACTTTATAGCTTGGCAATAATATTTTATGTACGAGTTTTTGCAGGCAAGCCTATACAATTGGTTTTGTAATTAAATATCTTACCTATGATATCAATTTCTATTGGTTAACAGATCGGTGTAGTTACCTATATTGACTTACCTGTTCACATCTGCTTGCCAGGTAGCCATGCGCAGAAATAAGTAGGCAAGCCTACCTAGGCATATTCTGTGTGTTAAAAACTATCAGTTGAGGTGAAACTCATTCGGTTATCAAAAGAGTGAAGGTGATAGAAGAAAATTGATTAAAATTAATTCAATTAAAAATAGCTATGAACACTTTTCGATAGGCAAGTTATCATGGGCATATTTGTTTATGAATTATATTTGATAAAAAATATGTCTCATCGAGTTATCAAATCGGTGAAGGTCGACCTCCCACGGTCTACTATTACTGTGCCCGTGGTGACTCTTAAAAAACTAAATTGATAAATACATTTTTTCTACGACTATACAGAAGAAAATATGCCCATTGTATGAGTGTGATTGATCAGGAAATATAGTCGCTTGTAATATATTTTCATTCCCACACTCTTTCAACATGACTTGTTTTGAAAAGAATTAATTCCCACTCATAAACAGAGTTACCCATTTGAAAGCGGGCCACCTCTCTAAAACTGTTATTTATTATCCGATTTAGAAGTTTTTTGTTTCAGTAGATAGAGGATCAATAGTTCTAGTTGAATGACATAAATTCAAAATAAAAATAAAAATGTCACGGCTTAGTCGTCATATAAATCACAATCTTGTTAAAAATATCGTTTAAAAGGCTCTTTCAGGTCGTTAGCAGTCGAGTTTGTAAACAGCAATTATTCAAAATGGCGTCAAATTATGTTTCTTCCAATTATGTTCTGATGGAGTTACGTTTGGAAGAAACATAATTTGACGCCATTTTGAATAACTGCTGATTACAAATTCGACTACTAACGACCTGAAAGAGCATTTCAAACGATATTTTCAACAAGATTGTGATTTATATGAAAAAAATAATTTCATCTTGAAATTTTGGTCACACCCATTTGAAAGCATCATAGATCCAGTGGCGTCGTCAAATTTTATTTAAAAAAATCGCTAGTATGTTTTTTGGATTTTTGACTTCGAAAAAAAAGTAAGCCGTGAAATTTTTATTTCGAATTTATGGCATTTAACTAGAACTATTGATGCTCTATCTACTGAAAATAAAAACTTCCAGAGTCGGATAATATATAACAGTTTTAGAGAGGTGGCCCGCTTTCAAATGGGTCACTCTGTATACAAGATATATGTATAAAGTGTAGGATAGATTGATTACCGAAAACTTGTTCCTCATTTGTATTTTGAACTCAATATGATCTAATATAAAATAAAACTGATTCATATTATACAGGGTGATTCAAAAGTACTTTGACAAACTTCAGGAGGTGATTCCTCACAATATTTCTAATATGAATTGTCCAAATAAAGATAAAGGGTGTTGAAGTTTTATTTTTATTTTCGTTTTTTTCAAATAACTTTCGAAATACTGACCTTGATTAAACGAAACGGAAGAAAGAAAGGACTTATCAAGTAATTATCAATTATTGCCGCCCATACATTTGCAGAAAATTCATACTGATAATGTATTTCACTAACTGATGCGTGCGGATTTTCCAGAGCCCAAACATGGTTGTTACGAAAGTTTGTGATAGCATTTCGGGAGAAGTTTGACTCATCCGTGAAGAGTACACATCTTAAAAATTGAGGATTTCCAGCCAATTTTCTCAAAAACCTCTGACACATAGTAATGCGTTGGGGAAAGTCTCGTGGCAAAAGAGCTTGTACCCTTTGAATATGGTATGGATAACATTTTTGATCGTGGATAATACTCCAAACTGTGGACTGAGTAGAATTGAGAGCTTCAGCAATTATTCTTGTACTTGTTTCTGGATACTCCTCGAGAGCGTTCAAAACAGCTTCTTCTAATTCTGGGGTTCGGACTGCTCGTGGTCAATAATATCAGCCGCCCTCTTGAAGCTACCTGTTTCTGCCAAACGACGGTGGAGACTGGTAAATGTTGGAGCTGAAGGCAGTACTCGATTAGGAAATCGCTCCTGGTAAATACGTCTTGCTTCGCGCGCATTGCCATCCGCAAGGCCATAAACGAAATGTATATCGGCTAAATGAGCATTATTGTTTAAATAATCAATTTTTTCAAAATTAGTGTTTTAAAACTTACAGAAACTTCAACAAAAGAACAAAACGTTTAACTGTCACATAATATGTAATTACCAAAACTACTTACTCAAACTTCAAATTCATTTCCTAAGCATTCTTGTGGAAAATGCAAAATAATGGTAATAACTTCAACACGCATCGATTATCAAATAATCGACTTGAAATTTTCAAGTCCAAATATATAGAAAACGGTTGCTTATTGCGACTTGTAACAAGGGTAGCTTTTTTGCGTAGATATAATAGAGGAATTGATTTTTTTACTGAAAAATGTGCTAGAAGTACGCTTAAAAAAGTTATGAATCTTCGAAAAAGAAAAAGACGTGTAGGTGGCGCCCCCTATGAGTGAGTTAGAGCAATAATAACATCAGGTTCGAATTCGACACCTCAAAAAACCTCTCAATACCAATTTTCGTTTAATTAAGGTCAGTCATTCAAAAGTTATTTAAAAAAAAACGAAAATAAAAATAAAACTTCAACACCCTGTATCTTGGAAACGAAGCGTTTCCGGACATATATTTATTTGGACAATTCATATAAGAATATTGTGTGGAATCACCTGAAGTTTGTCAAACTACTTTTGAATCACCATGTATAATACGTATTTTAATCACTTATAATTGCATGAGAGGTTTGTATTTTATCGGGTAAATTTGGGTTGTTTAATGAGAAACTGTTGCCTAGCAATTAGACGAGAAAAACTGTCAACTATTGGTTGACAGTTTTTCGAGTCAAATTGCTAAAGGAAACAGTTTAGAATTTGAACAACACAAATTTACCCGATATCAATACAAACATCGAGTGTAATTCGGCAGGACAATTTAATGAATAAGAAATTTAGAAACATATCAATGCAAACTTTATTTATTTTGGCAACCAACACCGCGATAATTGATAAACAAATGAATAAGTGAAAAAACCACTAGTGCATTTGTCGCTATGAAAGTTGCAGCTCAGTTTCGCCGCTGTCAAACTGACAATTGCACTGTGGCATATGCGATTTTTTATACATGAGTTGAATTGTCATAGTTTTTGACATTTTTTACCAATTTCGAATGAGCCTCTGTTTTTAATCGCGGCTGTAGGAGGTTCAAGCAAGCGAGTTGTCAGAAAAACTTCAACATAAGTGATAGAAGCGAATGATTCAAAGTTCTGATTTGATTGAAAATATGGAAGATCCAAGCGATGTTGATTAGAATTAACACCTGCAAACATTTTGGAAAATGCCAAGATAGCTGATTTAAATTTACTCCCATAGAAGTCTAGAAAAAAGTATGAACCTGCCTATAAGAATCGTATGAATTCAGCTTAGTTCTCCGAAAACGTGTTGTTGACATATTTTGGTAAAAAAGTATTTAAACCAACAACTTTATGAAATCAATATTCGATATTGAGAATAACCCTTAGCATCAATGATGACCTTGATATTTCAAAATACCCGAAACTGAGAGCATTTTTTAAAAGAAAATCAGATGGTTACCGAACAAAAAAATCAAAAATATTTAAAGCAAAAAAATCAATGACTTTATGATGAATTCCTAATGACTAAGGTTGATTTCAAAACTTCTTTCAAATAATTTTTCCTCCTACCCCTATAGAAAGTACACACTTTCCTCCCTCACATCAGGGAGGAAACTCATACTTCCCCCCTAGAGAGGAAAAGTACTTTTCCTCCCCTTCATTTTAAGTATGTTGTAAATGATGAAACTTGTGAATCTATTATATTCAAATCGTTTTCGTAATTTCTAGAACATCTTGTATATCCTGTAATCTGGTAAGAATTAAACATGAATGTTACTTCAACGTTAGGTTTTTAAATACAAATTTCAACTTCAGGATTCTTAGATACGTTTATTGAGTTAAGAATAAGAAAACATAGTATGCTGTGGCCCACTGACAGTAAACACTTCGATTGACTTTTAGAGTCGCTACGTTTATTAAACTGAATTTTGGAAGAATCGAGAGCGATTCAAGTGATTTTGAATTTTCAAATGCGTCACCTAATACCACAAAAATCTAAAGGCAGGTTTGAAAAACAATATACACGATGAAAAGGGAAACATTCTCAATTGAATATTGATAGAAGATGAACATCCTGTTTATATTTTCAACAAATCAATATACACGATATAAGCAATTGGCTGAAGACAACAAGATAAATAATTATTCAGAAAATGTTTTACTGGCATATTTTTCACTCCAAGGAAAATCATTAAAAGCTTCAACACTTTGGTCTAAATATTCAATGCTACGCACAAGGATACAAATAAAGGACAATGTTGATTGCATTTTTAAAACGTTTACAAGAAAAGAAATAAATACATTCTCAATGGAAGCCCCGATCATGTTTTTTATTTATGGAGGTAAGATATGAAATCTGATGCAAATAATTATGACATAATATATTCATAGGTACTCCTTGTTTTGGGAATTTCTGGAGCATGTCGATGTGACGAGCTTATTAAAATGACTGTGGATGATATTGAAGATAAAGACAATATTTTAGTAATAAATATTCCCACTTCAAAAACGAATAAACAACGAACTTTCGTAATGAATGCTACAACAGCGGCCCAAATTTTGTTCAAATCGTTAAAAAATATATCTGTCCCAAAACTGAACATAAACGATTGTTCGTATGCTTTAAAGCAGGCAAGTGTATGAATCAAGTGGTTGGCAAGAATATTATATCCAAAGTTACCCTGTCTATGAGGATTTGGAAGTACTTCGGTGTTATAAATGCCAAGAGTTTCATCACAGACAACAAGAGTGCCGGAATGAAGTGGTTTGTCCCAATTGTAGTGAAAATCACACCCAAAATAATTGTAACAAACAGCAAAAATGCTGCCAAAATTGTAAAAACGCTAATGATAAATATAAAAAAAATTATAACACGGAACACTCATCAAAATGACGAATGATCCTTTTGTTAACATTCTTGACATTTTGAAAGTGAAGATGGGACATTAAAAATGTCGACTTTGTAATTGAAACAATGAAAGACACAAAAAACAAAAAAAGTTTAATTAACATCCTACATATTAATATTAGGAGCATTAGGAAAAATCTTGAGGAGATGCAATTATTTTTAGAAACATATCACTTGAAACATATTGACATAATCGTACTGAGTGAATGTTGGAATATTGAATCAGTCGATAATTTCAATATGATAGGCTTCACCACACTAAACAATAATAGTAAAAATAACCAGAATGATGGAATCATAATTTATGTGAAAGCCAACCTAAATTTCTCTTTTGATAACAACATTTTTCATCATTGTAAAATCTCCATTAGTCAAATTCGTTGCACAATAAATAATATCAAAATATCCATACATGCCTGCTACAGAGCACCATCCACTAATGCAGATCTTTTTGTAAATGAACTTGAAAATTATTTGCAAAACATTCCACAAAGCCAAATAGATATATTTGTTGGAGACATTAATATTGATATACTGGATAAAAAAGACCTTGTTTCGAATAATTACTTTGCTCTGATGTCATCGTTGGGCTTCAAATCATATATTAACACATATACGAGGGTAACACCTACAACTGCAACTTGTATTGACCATATCTTTATGAAAGAAAATCTACAATATACCAACCTAAAATATAAGTCATTCGCCATAAATGCAGATGTTACGGATCACTATCCTGTATATCTAGGATTGCACTATGACTGTTTATCTGATCCAAACATAAAAAAAACTAAAGTTATTGAGATTCTGGATGCTAATAGATTTTTA
The DNA here is from genome assembly GCA_018342105.1 of Gonioctena quinquepunctata. NCBI lineage: Eukaryota > Metazoa > Arthropoda > Insecta > Coleoptera > Chrysomelidae > Gonioctena > Gonioctena quinquepunctata. The sequence continues at coordinate 182,954 of JAFIRS010002093.1, read as the reverse complement.
AATCTAATAAAACTGCAAGACTGGAGTATAATACATGAATATAATAACCCAAATATAGCTTATTCAACATTTTCTGATATATTTATTGAAATATATAATCAGGCCATAAATAAAAAAGAAGTACCTATCAAATGCTCTAAAAAAATAAAACCTTGGATTTCACAGGCCATTATCAATTCTATAAAACACAGGGACAAAATGAAGTTTAAAGCGATCAAGAGTAAAAATGAATTACTATTGAATGAATATAAATCATACCGAAATCAACTCAACAAAATAATACATGCAGCAAAAAATAACTATTACAAACAATCAGTCAACGAAAATAAAAATGATATCAGAAAACTATTTAAAGTAGTCTCGGAATTAAGCAATACCGACAGCAGCAAAAATAATAATACAATAGAAATTCATGATGGGAATGATGTAAGATTTAATAATGATGTTGACATGGCTAACTATTGCAACAAATATTTCAATGAAATTGGTTTAAAAATGGCTAGTAAGATCAAAAGATCTGCTAATGACTACAAAAATAGGTACCCAACTATTTCTAAATCTATGTTCCTCTACCCAGCTACTGAAAACGAAATAATCCAACACATTAACTCGCTAAAAAATAACTCTTCTCCAGGAATAGATGGGATTACTTCTAAAACATTAAAACTTATACATTCGTATATTATATCCCCACTCTTATATATAATCAACTTAATATTTGAAACGGGCATAGTCCCAGACAAATTTAAAACTTCAATAATAACCCCAATCTATAAAAATGGTAATGTGACAGATATCTCTAATTACAGACCCATTAGCATAATAAGTAATTTTTCCAAAATTTTCGAAAAATGCTTAAAGATTAGACTCCATGATCATCTAAATAAGCATAAAATATTACATAAAAATCAATTTGGATTTAGGGAAAGTAAAAGTACCTCTGACGCAATGTATGAAGTTGTTAACTCAATAAAAGACAGCTTGGAAAGAAATAAAAAATGTATTGCAGTCTTCTTAGATTTAGCAAAGGCTTTTGACACGGTCCCACATAATAGACTCCTCGAGGTATTGGAAAATTACGGAATCCGTGGAACCGTGTCAGAAATTTTCAAGAACTACCTCAGTAATAGAAAACATACTGTAAAAATGAGAGACTCAGTAAGTGAACCTTTAAATACGCAATTAGGCATCCCCCAGGGCACTGTATTGGGGCCGGTACTCTTTATCACATACATAAATTCACTACTAAGCCTTAATATAAGTAAATCTACAATCTCATATGCAGATGACACTGTATTGATCTTCGAAGATGACTCTTGGGATGGTGTAAAAGTAAAAGCGCAGAAGGCGTACAAAATGTTAAAGAGTGGCTGGATTTTAATAAACTCTCACTTAATAAAAAAAACAAAATACGTAGCATTTTCAATCACAAATTATAATAGACCTAATTACAATAATCTCAAAATTGAGAACTCTACTGATCTCATAACAGAATGTGACAATATCAAGTATTTAGGTGTTACCATCGATAAACATCTTAAAGGGATCTACATATCGTTGAATTAGTGAAAAAAGTCCGTAGACTCATATACAAAATGTACCATATCCGTAAAATCCTAAATAAAAACAACGATTATTTATATAGATCACTAGTAGAATCCCTTATAAGATATGGCATATTAGTATGGGCGGATCATATGAGAATACCCTTCATCCACTAAATGTAGTCCAAAATTAATACTAAAAGTTATGTTCAAAAGAGGTAAGCTCTTTCAACCAGTTTATTATGTATATAATGAAAACATTTTAAATGTCAGATATCTTTATTTCATAACTATTTCAACATTCTACTACAAAAATAGTCAATATCTACAACAAATATCTCATTCTTATAACACACGAGCAAAACATAATGAACAAATAGCAATTCCAATGTTCAAAAAAGATTCGTCGCAAAGATTTGTGAATTATTTGGCACCAAAAGTTTTAATATACTCCTCTAGAAATAAGAACATCTAGCACTGTGAGACTATTCAATAAGAATTGTAAAAAATATATTTGTACAAACTACAATAAGTTTGAAGCTTTGTTATGAAAGCAATTTGTAAGCTTGAGAGATACTCAACAAATTTTAGGTTAAGTATTTTTGTTACCGATTATCATTTACACATTAGAATATATTATAATTATAAAACCAAACAAACACTTATAACCAGATACTCGACCTATATGTTAAATTACAATATTTAGTTGATCGTTACTTGCACATACAAGTGTTATACACTTAGGTGCAAAAAAATAAAATAAATGCAACTTATTATTTCCATAGTTTTTAAACATATGTTGTAACTGTATATTATGTGAGCAATAAATACTAAAAATTTCAAATTTCAAAGTATCGCAAAAATTTACAGAATATCTTAAACTTCCAAATGCCGAATATTACACAGGGCACAGTTTCAGAAGAACTTCAGCAACTCTATTAGTAAATGCTGGTCCACCTGATTTTTATCATCTAAGGATTTCGAAACATATTGAGTGAGTGTACATGGATGTGGGGGTTTTGGGGACAGAGATAACGAATTTTTTATCAAAATTCATAAATTCAAGATGGCGGCGCCAAGATGGCGGCGCCAAGATGGCGACTAGTTTTGTTTTTAGGGCCGATTCCATTCAAAATAGGTATGTGGGTTTTTTTTGGGGCCGGAGGTTATGAATTTTTGTAACTTCGATAAATGACCTGGGGTCCTTTCTTGAAAAATATTTGTCGCAAAATCAATTGCCTCAAAAAAAACATCATAGTAGGCTTATTTCGTTTAACTATAAGATTCATAGAAACGCATTATCCAAATTTCTGGTCGCAGAAATAGGCCTATGTTAAATAAAGAAATAAAAAAATATCAATTTTACTCTCGAAATTTCCAGAATCTTTCGTAGATAGTATAGAAAAAATCATCGATAATTACCAAAGATTTTGTGGTATTTACTACTGGCAATAGCTTATTGAACTAATCATAATTTTCATGAATGATATTTTGGATATCTTGAATGACACTCACGCACACCTAACTAATTATGTAGATGACACTAATTTGATAGTTTCAAGTCCGGACTATCCAGACCTAATACGAAAAACTCAGGACATCACGAGAAACATTTATGAATGGTTTACAAAAAATAAATTGATACTAAATGTCGAGAAAACCAACGCTATATTATTTAGAACCAAACAACAGAGAATTGAAACTCCAGAAAATATAAACTTACTCAACAATAAAATAAAAATTCAGAATTATACCAAATTTCTGAGAGTCTTCATAGAGGAACATTTACTTTGGAACGTCCATATTTTAAGCTTAGGAGCAAAACTGAACCAGATATGCTATAGCATTAGAGTCATAAGCAAATACCTTTACGAAAAATCATCAAAAATTATATACCATGCAAATTTTGAATCCTGTGCTAAATTTGGAATAATATTCTGGGGATGTCAAAGTAACATTAATGACCTTTTCTGTATTCAAAAAAGAGTGATTAGAGCTATGTTTAAAATGAAATTTCGGGAAACATGCAGAGGTGTTTTCAAAAGAAGTAACACAATGACAATTTATGCTTTGTATATATATGAATGTGTTCTGTATTTGTTCAAGAACACAAATGTTACTGAACATAGGCACAGTCATAAATATCCAACACGAAATATAAATGTGAATTTTCCGGTACACAGATTAGCACTATCAGAAAAGCATCCATCATATGCCTCTAAAAAATTATTTAATAAACTACCAAACAATATAAAAAGTCTGAATAGCATCAGTAAATTCAAAAAGGGAGTAACGAAATTACTTATCGACCTTGAACCTTACTCTCTTGACGAATATTTCCTACATACATTCACATAGCTCTAATCCTACTCACATGGTTAAATGTGATCTTGTTTTTTTGACGCCTATTTCATTTTTGGTTTTTGTATTTTGACTATGTATAAAAATATGAAATATTCCATGAAATAAAAGACTATGTTATTATTAACTACGAATCACTGATTTTTTCGAAAAGTTGCATGAATTTGACAAACATTCTGAAACGTTTATACCTCAAGATAAAATTGAATCCCATATACTCTCAGAACTGAAGCTAGGCAATTTGGAAGCACAAACGTTGAATTACAAACGAATCCAGCATTACCATTGGACGATAATTTCCTGTGTAGTTGGTGTAGCGAGGAGAGCAGCAGCATGTTGATTTGGGAAATTCTCGTCATCGTTTCCATCATTAATCAGCTGAGAGGAGAGACAGCGGGATATTACATTTCTTGCAGAAGCCGGGCAACTTCCGCCATGTAGATCCTCAACGAAATCTGCATATTTATTCGTATAAATCAAAGTCTGATATGGAGGGGCGAGAATTCTGTTTGTTGCGCGCCTAACGACGAACGTAGTAGGTGATGAGCAGATTGTTGGCGGGTTATCATATGTTCGAAAAAAATCACATTCTAATTTTTCTTCTGGAAATCATTATGCGTATCGAATGGTTAAATAATCTTTCAAGGTGATTGAATAAATATATATACAGTGCTAGTCAAAAGTCCCCTCCCCCCCTCGTATCTTTTGAACGGGTATACTTATAATAATGAAATTTGGAGGGTGGAAATAAACGGATGTAGGCTTCTCAACTGGTCATAACAGGTGACGCAATAGTCATAAATACAACAAACAATATCTTAAAGAACTTTCTTGAAATCAGTAATCTGTCACAGTATAACTGCATCCATAATGATCATGGGAGAATACTCGACTTTGTACTATACAGTAGTAATGCTGAGTGCAGTGTCGAGAGATCATCTGATCCCTTAGTACCCGAAGACAAACATCACCCCGCCTTGAATGTTCATTGTAATTCGAATATGGCTCTTAATCTGAAAAGAAACTTCGCCGCCTCTCACAATAATGAGTACAACTTCAGGAGAGCAGATTTTGCCCGGTTGTACGACCTTATAGCTAATATTGACTGGACCTTTCTTGAAGCTTTCGATAGATCAAATGATGCTTGCTCTTACTTTTACGGAAAAATTTATAATGCATTGGATCAATGTGTACCCCTACGAACTGGTAACGTCAAGCGTAAATATCCGCCGTGGTTCGACAGGGAAATTATTCGTCTAATACGCCTCAAGGCTAAGCATTGGCGTTCATTCAAAAACAGCAGGGGACATTGCTGACCGGGATGAATTCACTCGCTTGAGGGCACAGATCAAGGCTGACGTTGACAATTCGTACAAAAAATATGTGAAATCTGCTGAAAATGACATAAAAGGCAACCCAAATAAATTTTGGGCATTTATAAACAACAAAAAAGGATCAACTGGCATATCTGACAGAATGACCTACGAAGGACAATCTTTGAAACTCCTCAGGACATTCTCAATAGCTTTGCTGATTTTTCTCCAAATCATACATTATTAGTTCTCAAACCGAATTTAGTGATAGTGATCCGCATTCACAAGTCCTGGACATTCCCTATTTCGAAGAAAATGAAGTGTTGGCAGCTTTGAAACAGCTGAAACCAAAAATGACTACGGGTCCCGACAGCATCCCTGCACTAATGGTCAAAGACTGCGCTTATGCCCTGGCTAATCCACTAACAAGCCTGATAAATATCTGTATCAAAACTAGTACCATCCCAGACCTATGGAAATTGTCTAAAGTTCGCCCAATTTATAAAAAAGGGGATAAGTCTGATGTTGAAAATTTCAGAGCCATATCAATAATATGTAATTTCGCTAAAGTGTTTGAAATCCTCCTATACAGCAGGTTATATCCTCATCTGAGCAATCAAATCTCATCACTTCAACATGGTTTCATGAAAGGTCGCTCGACAACCACCAACCTTCTCAACATCACTCAATACATTGCAGAGACTACTGATAGGAGATCCCAAACCGATGTCATTTATACGGACTTCTCGAAAGCGTTCGACAAACTTGATCATGGAATACTACTATCAAAACTGTACAGGTATGGCTTTTCTCAGACCCTCATCGAACTCTTCGTGTCATACCTCACTGACAGGCGACAGTATGTCATATTCAATGGCTTCAAATCTATTGAATATGCATCTACCTCAGGTGTACCTCAAGGAAGCAACCTTGGTCCACTCCTCTTCAATGCTTTCATAAATGACATAGTTGAGATCATTGACCTCAACTGCTTAATATACGCGGATGACCTAAAATTATTTTCTGAGATTAATGGGATAGAAGACTGTCTTCAATTGTCCCTTAACCTGAAACGCATTGAGCAATGGTGCTTCCGTAATAAGCTTCCTCTTAATGCAAGTAAATGTAATGTAATGACATTCACTTTGAGAAATCAGCCACTTTTATATCAATATTCAATCAACGACATTCCCCTCCAACGGCCTATCACATACACCGATCTTGGTGTTATTTTCGACTCGAAATTATCTTTTGCCCTCATATTGAAGCCACTCTGTCTGCAGCAAACAGAATGTATGGATTCATTGCGCGTATCTCTAAAGATTTCTCCGACCCATCTACATCGAAAACCTTATACTATGCCTTCGTCAGATCAAAATTAGAATACGCATCTATAATCTGGAACCCACATAATCACTTATATATAGAGAAGGTTGAATCGGTTCAGCGTCGCTTCCTTAAACTTCTCTCCTATAAAACGGACAACATATATCCACCAATTGGCTTTCCCCATGATGCATTGTTGGCTAGACACGCTATGAACAGCCTGAGCTGCCGTCGTGATTGTCACTCCACAATTTTCTTGTTCAAACTTATCAACAACCTAATTATTGACCCACATATTCTGCAAAAACTCAATTTCAATGTACCTAGACCATCGTCTAGAGTAGACAACACGTTTTATTTACCAACACCACGAACAGATATCTTAAAATACTCACCGCTGCAAAACATGTGTGTCAATTGTAATTCTGCAAGTTGTCAGATTGATATTTTTGACTGTTCAATCTCTGCGATTAAATCCTATTACTTTAGTTAATCTCGATATGTATTATTACTTTGTTAATTTGTTATTTTGTATTGTACTGTATTTGTAACTTATATTCCTGTTCTGTAGTTGGGTGTAACCTGTAGAACAGTGTATCAATAAATAAATAAATAAATAAATAAATGACGTCACAAGGCCACTGTGACCAATAATTTTAAATGGGACCCTATGGCAAGTGACAGCTCGTTTGAAAGGTATTGACAATACCTATTCAGTCATACCAATTTTGTTTGGGTTTCGGCTGATTTTGATTGATAAATTGAAGAAATACGAAAATTATAGTTTCGCATTCAATTAATAAAGATTTTAAAGTACGCCTCTGGTTAATTGTCAAAAAGGTTGACGTTTTTGAATTCTCTACTTGTCAAAAGTGTTTATACCTTGAAAATTTACCTAAGCTATTGTTTAACGAGACGTTTAAGTGTTTACATAGGCAAAATGGTACGTACTGTAGCCGACAAAGTAGCAGCTATCTTAATAATTGGTGAATGTAGAAACAATTTCCATGCAGCGGAACGACTGTTTAATGAGAGGTACCCCGATCGCCCTATATCGAGGGTTTATTTGAGGGAGCTTCTTCGGAAGTTTGAAGCATCAGGTAGTGTTCAAGATGCCAAACGATCTGGTCGACCAACAATTAGTGATGACAAAAAAATTGACATAATTGGAGAAATGGTAGTAAACCCTACTTCTTCCACAGCCCAAGTTGCGTCTATCTGTGAAGTCAGTCAAAGGACAGTACATAGGGTGTTGGCTAAAAACAAATTTCATCCATACAAATTTAAAATGGTGCACCAACTTTCAGATGATGATCCCGACCGAAGACTAGAATTCTGTGAAACTATGTCCAATAAAATGAACCAACAACCAGGCTACATACAGACAATTTGTTTTAGTGACGAAAGTACTTTCTTTCTCAATGGAAATGTTAACACTCAAAATGTGAGGTATTGGGTGACACAAATCCTCACATCTTTCGTGAAAAACATACTCAATTTCCAGAAAAAGTAAATGTTTGGGCAGGTATTTTGGGAAACCACATAGTTGGGCCTCTTTTTCTCAATGCTAACTTAACCGGTGAATTGTAACTGGAGATGTTACAAAATGATATTGAGGCGTTAATTCTTGAAATTCTAGAAGATAATCCAGATGAATTTGACAACTTGGAAATAACGTTTCAACAAGATGGTGCTCCTGCACACTATTACGGTGCAGTAAGACGTTACCTAGATGAAGAATATCGTGGTAGATGGATTGGACGACGAGGTTCGATCGAATGGCCAGCTCGGTCACCGGACCTTACACCATTAGATTTTTTTCTATGGGGGTACTTGAAATCTAAGGTTTACGCTACAGCACCTGACAGTATTGCCATTCTGAAACAACGAATTGTTGAAGAATGTAGGGCAATTTCCGCTGACACACTGAAACGAGTACGACAAGAGTTTAGCAATAGGATGCATTACTGCCAGGAAGTAGATGGAGCACATTTTGAACACTTATTATAAGAACTGGTTCTTAAATCTTTATTAATTAAATGCGAAACTATAATTTTCGTATTTCTTCAATTTATCAATCAAAATCAGCCGAAACCCAAACAAAATTGGTATGACTGAATAGGTATTTTCAATACCTTTCAAACGAGCTGTCACTTGCCATAGGGTCCCATTTAAAATTATTGGTCACAGTGGCCTTGTGACGTCATTTATGACTATTGCGTCACCTGTTATGACCAGTTGAGAAGCCTACATCCGTTTATTTCCACCCTCCAAATTTCATTATTATAAGTATACCCGTTCAAAAGATACGAGGGGGGGAGGGGACTTTTGACTAGCACTGTATAGGCTATAGAATAGGATTATGAGAAAATTATACGAATTGAAAGATAATACTGTGCTTGGCTAGACGTCACATGCTCATATTTTTATTTTTAACCGACGAAACAAAAAAGGAGGAGATTCTCTAGTCGACGCGTATTTTTTTTTATGTATGACCACGCATAACTTTTTACTGAGAAGTCCTATTCCGATAATTCTTTTTTCAGTGGATAGGGTGTACTTCGAAGTTGGTCCCATTTGAATATAAAAGATGAAATCCACCCCTAAGGGTAGCAAAATTAACGATATTGATCACTCACCCACTGAATTCTGGTCCGTTAACCGATTCTATCAGGCATAACTTTGTACTGGGTTCTTCGATTCGGATTATTCTTTTTTTATTAGATAGGGTATACCTTATAGTTGATCATATTCGGATCGAATGTAATTATCCACCCTTACGGGTAGAAAAATAGGGGATAATTGATTTTTCACTTGTGAACATTGGCACACATATGTAGTTGACAATGACAGATCGCTACTGTCATTACTTTTGTTCTCCTACATCCGTCACAATCATTATATTCTATGAGAGGATGGAATGATATACAAAGTAATGAAATAAACTAACCAGAACAACAAAAATAATTTATATTGCAATAAATAGTAAAAGTGATAATCATATTATTATTATAAGTAAGGTGGGTAAGTAAGTATTTTGGAAGTAATCAAAAAACAAGTAGGTAGTAATTAGTAGATTTCAGCCACAAAAAATTTAAAAATAAAAACTTTTTAACAAAAAATTAAACCGACGAAATACGGAACTGAAAAGTAAAAAATAAAATAAACCTTCTTAGTCTCAATAACTAAGCTCCTAAACTAATGTAAGTAACTAATTTTGAGTCGGCGCCAAACGAACAATCAACGAAGATCATTAAATTACTTCAAAAAAATTATCAGAATGTCACCGCGCAACTCATGCCATCATTTTCGCCTTACCTAATTCATTTGCTTGTTTGTTTGGCGCCGACTCAAAATTAGTTACTTACATTAGTTTAGGAGCTTAGTTATTGAGACTAAGAAGGTTTATTTTATTTTTTACTTTTCAGTTCCGTATTTCGTCGGTTTAATTTTTTTTAAAAGTTGTTATTAATCAAGGCATTGAACATTTCAAGAAAAATTCAGATGTTCAGTGTGTGCCTGTGCTCAGAGATTTTGTAACAAAATTAATAACTATTGGTCTAGACATAATCATAATAATAATACTTTTTATTCCTTGAAATGATCATTTAACAATGATATAGGGGAGGTGTGGTGGAAAGCAATCTATATTATTTGAATATTGTACAAAAATGGATTCTGAGAATCGTTTATGAAAAAAACATAAGATATTCCTTACTCGGATAATGCTAAGTCAAAATAAAATATGACACCCGAACCAAAAAGCAATTCACAACCGTGCCAAATCGACAAAAAACTATCGGACGACAACCCGTTGATTTTCTAGCCCCTAAGATATACAATTTCAGGAGGAAGAAATTGATAACTTGGTGCTTTTCAAATAAGTGCTTCTCAAGTAAGTGAAGACTTTGAATGCTGTGGAGAACCATCGAATCCTAAAATGTTTTCACAAAATGAGCTTAATAATCTCATCAGAGACTTAGATCCTTTAAAAGAGCGTGCTGAGTTTCCTTTTCTGACATTCGAATTACTTCATATCGCACGAGATAACTTATGGCAATTTTTTCTTTCGATTTAATTTCTGTATATTGTAATGATATGAGCGGCTTACTGACTTTCATGTTGGAGATCTATCAGACAAGTGATTGGCGTCTCTTTAGTGACAGCACTAAAAGAAGTCACAAAGCTGCCCTTTTACATAATGGCAATAAACATGCTTCTATTCCATTTCCCCATTCTTCTTGTATGAAAGAAGACTAAGAAGTAATTTCATTTCTTTTACAGAAAATAAAATATGTTACACATAATCTGTGTCGACTTGAAGATGGTTACATTTTTGTTAGGTCAACAAATCAAGACACTGGATACAAAAAAATTGGCCTCTGAAAGATGCTTTGGTCGTTGGTGAAAGAAATGTGATAAATGAGCATTGGGCTCCCTGATAAAATATTATTTAACTCCCTTGCACATCAAATTAAGGCTAGTAAAGCAGTTTGTTGAAGCTCTGGACAACAAAAATGGCCAATATTTTCAGTTTATTTTTCAGAAATTAAAAGCAGGTATTTTTGATAGTCCCCAAAAACATTAATTGATTGAAGACTCCACAAATTTTGAGGCATCTATTACTAAAGTAGCACGGAAATTACAAGGCTGAAAACTATGTAGGGTTAGTGGAGGAAATGCTTCTTAACTTTAAAAATTAAAGCTGTTATATGATCATAAAAGTACACTACCTCTTTAGTCATATAGATCATACATTCAACATAACCTAGAACCTAGATCTCAGCGAAGAACAAGGAGAACGTTTCCACCAAGAAACAATGGAGAAAATGAGACGTTCATATGATGGCAGACTATTGCTGGGGAATTATGCGCGATTGCCCAAGACAGCTTCACTCTAGAAAATGTCTTAAAAAACAATTTCTTGATGTATTATAATGTTAAAATAGAGCCACATTTTTGTAAAAATGCATTTTTTTCTCCAATAAACTACAGCTGATACAAATTATTTTGTGTGTGATATTTCACATTATTATCAGTTTTATGACTTTTACAACTATTTAAAAACAAATCCGTAATTTGTTTATAAAATATTCATAAACAAATGAATAAGTTGAATATTTTTCAGAAATTGTTTTCTTGCATTAGGTTGCTGAGAGTTTATTATGATTAAAAAAAATATTCCTAATTTTTTACAAGTTTTTTTTTTTTATTATTTAAATAATATATTAACAAACTTTGATTGGCATTATTTTTTTTTTGAAAAAAAAAAAAAAATATTATAAATTTTTTTTATTTTATTTTTTTCAATCATAATAAACTCTTAACAACCTAATGCAAAAAAAACAATTTTTGAAAAATATTCAAGTTATCCATTCGTTAATAAATATTTCCTAAACAAATAGCGTATTTTTTCAAAAACGTAAAATGCCTTTGTCAGACATAAAACTGATAATAAAGGAAATATCAATTAAAAAAAATTACAATATCTACTCGATTTCTCATATTCTGTTAACTTTAGAAATACCTAATTAACAAAATAATCAAGTTGAAAAGGAAAACATTCTCAATTGGATATTGATAAAAATCAACTTTTAAACAATTTTATAGCGTGATATAATTTAGTACACATGTAAAATGTGCTCCTAGAAGCAAAACAATTATGGCGTAATTCTGCGAACAATTCGATTTCTAATAAAATCGGCGGTTCCAAAAAAACTACTTAATTAACAATAGCCTCAAAATTCAATGAATTTTTTTTCTAACGGAATTACATTCTTTCAAGTATTCAGAGGATACTTTAATTCCTTTAAATTTATATTTAATGTATAAAAAAAATATTTTATGTTCATTGCTCTCTCGAGAGGTGCTGTACTCCTGCATTAACGCCGACGCGGAACCCTATTTTCAACGTTGAATTAATATTATAAATATTTGAGATAGAGTTTCTCTTCATGAACCTGTTTTTTTTATTTTCTCTATCATCAATAGTTTTTGAGCTTTGCCAAAAAACTGAGTAGTTTTTTTTTAATTGCAAATTCTCATCGGCGGAAAAAATCGAAAAAGATATGAGTAGAAATGTGGAGTGTGGTGGCCAATCCATCGATTAAAAAAAACTGTTTCTTGGGGGGGTGGTAATTACTCCCATTAACCCCCTCCCCCCCCATTAAATACGCGCTTGTGATAAACCTATCAGAAATGAAGAAAATATATATAGGAGTTATAAAAGAATTGCCAAGTAAGGATATGTTGAAAGCTAAGAACAATTGAAGACTTCCAATTTATTGAAACAAAGTCGTTGTTATATGGAATGCCATTAGTATACCATCCAATATCAACTCCCAAACACTATCCAATATACTGTTTTCCTGACGCTCATCCAGATAGAGTTTTGTATTATAATTCTCGTCGACACACATCTCTCATGAATAATATCTCTTTACCTACCTCGCTAGTCTAAGGCTCATTCCATTGAGAGCGAAATCTGTAGATATTTAATTTCCTAAACTCTGAATACACAAGAGGCGTTATAAATCGGTCCAAATTTATTATGGAGAGGATGAAAAGCGCCGTTATATATCTAGTCGCGCAAAATGGAGATGAAGGCAAAACGGAATTATTCTGTATTATGAAGTGAGTTATGAGGATAATGACGTATTAGTAATTTTAAAGGATGAGTTTGTTTTACGTGATTACTCAGATGCGATACTGGAGATTCTCGAAAACAAAGAGGAGTCTTATATTTAGAGAATTTACAAATCATGCGTTATTTTTCAAATACATAGTGACACATAATACAGGGTGGGGCACCCCTTACGACACGGTCCCTGTAAACCAAACCATTAATTTTTTCGGGAATTTCTCCATTTCATTATATGTATATTGATTAAGGCTGCAAAATGAAATTATTTTGGAGTCTACAGGGTGGCTCAAAAAAGTGTGACATATCAAAGTTGTAATTTTTTATCACACCCTGTGCATTTGAATAGGCCAGGAAAAAATAATATGATTTCATATAAGGTACTATGTACCTAACTATAACCGTTCTCGAGTTATTGATTTTTTTATGAAAATGCTAGGTACAATTGGAAACTATACATCGAAATGTATAGAAATCATCCCTTCGAATTCTGACCAAGCATAAAAGAGGTTTTGTGCTATTGATTTCGATAAAACCCGTTTTTCAATATTATCCAAAATAATGTTCAAAAATCATTGTCACTTTTTTATAATTTCGGACAAAGATAACTTTGTTATTTCAAATAGAACATCCTGTATTTTTTTTTGTCTGAACAATATAAAATTCAATTATCTTCCATTTCATATTGGGGTTCCCTATACCTAACCTAAATCGTTTTTCAAATATTGGCTTTTTCAAATAGTAGTTCTTATTTCAATGCATTCTTTGAATCAAGATAGCTTTGAAACGACATTTATTTGATTTGCTCACAGAATTCTCATTGCTAGTTGTTATACTTCACTTCATCGAAAATATTTACTGTTCACTAAAATGAAGTTATCATTTACATTCATATTCTGACAGTAGTTCATTAAACAGACTATACAATTTTTTTTTATTATTCAACTTAAACAACAACAAATTATTAACACAAATGTATTTAATTCAAAGTAGGTGCTCGAAATGACTACCATCCTGTTGAATACAATGAAAGACTTCTTAACATTTAATAACATTTGAGGCGTCACTCTTCGAAAAGCAGCCCTTATTCTCTCCTTCATATTTTCCAGTGTGGTTGGTGGAGTGTCGTAAACCTCATTCCTCAAGTATCCCCATAGGAAAAAATCGAGGCAAGTCAAATCTGGTGATCTCGCTGGCCAATTTTGTGGTCGTCCCCTACCAATCCATTTAATCGGAAAGCACATATTCAAAAACTATCTGACACTGAATTTGAAATGTGCCGGAGCTCCATCCAATTGTAACCACATCCGTTGTCTGATATTTAGCGGCACATTCTCCAGAAGCTCAGGCATCATCCGAAAAACTGTAAAAAAATTTGACCATTCAAGTTTCCATCAAAGAAGTATGGTCCTATAACTTGTGTACCTATAATTCCTCCCCACACGTTAACAGACCATCTATTCTGGTGATCCAGAGTGCGGAAAAAATGAGGATTCACATCACTATAATAATGGAAGTTGTGTCTGTTCACCAAGCCATTGTTATGAAAAGTAGATTCATCAGAAAATAAAATGGAATCCAAAAAATTTTCGTCCTCACTAAACTTATCCAAAACCCATAGACAAAACTCGATTCGTCGATGGAAGTCTATTTCATATAATTCCTGGTGCATCTGAATACGGTAAGGGTGAAATTTTTATTTTTTATTACCCTAGAAATGCTCCGTCTGCTTATCCCTGTATCTTTCTCGATCTTACGTTGACTCGTATGAGGGTTTTCTATGATTGATCCCATAATAAGAAATTCATTTTTCTCATTTCCAATGATAGGTTTTGGTCTATTTCTCTTTTCATAAGCTACACTTCCAGTCCTACGAAATTGATGTAGCAATCGTTTGAAAACCAACTTGTTTGGATGATTCCGGTCTGGATATTATTGGGCATACACCCTCGACGCCAAAAAGCAATTCTCTAAACACTCACCAATCGCTAAAATCATATCTATCCACTCTTGAATGGGATAAGTTTTCATTTTCGACGCTAATAATTCAGTGAATGTTTTGAATAACGTAAAACACAATAACTGTCAATAAGAATTCTTTCAACAAGTTGAATAAATGTCGTTTCAAAGCTGTCTTGATTCAAAGAATGCATTGAAATGAGAACTACCATTTGAAAAAGCCAATATCTGAAAAACTATTTAGGTTGGATTGGAGAAATTCCCGAAAAAATTATTGGTTTGGTTTACAGGGACCGTGTCGTATGGGGTGCCCCACCCTGTATATGACCAGAAAGTCAACATCATTTTCTTTGTTCGAAAATAACGAGATTTATAGTTTTCTCGGAAGCAATCGTTTTGGTGTGCTTGAAATATATTCTTTGGCCTGCAACGGACAAAAAACTGAAAGGTGCAAACATGTCCATTATTTTCATAATATATCTCAATAAATTACTAACTATAAAATCTCTTGGAACAATTATCTCCTACGCTGATATACTGTCATCCTATACATCGGAGAATCCTGGAACGTCGTGAGGGAAATGGCAGAAAATGATCTGAAACATATCACAAAATGGTTCAACACTAACCTTCTAACTGTTGACGTTAATAAAACTAAAATAATTGCATTCACATCATATGAAAATTACCTATGATCATATTGAGATGGAAAATCAAAACATTAAATTATCCTTGAACACAAACTATCTTGGAATTCATCTAGCTTCATTTTTGAGATGGGATGTCCATGTAGAAAAGCTGAAAAATAAAATCAGATCAATAACTTATAAACATTTTCAATGTCGCCAAGTACTACCTCTAAAAAAAATTAAGGCTATATACTACGAGCTCATAGATCCATTACTGAGTTATGGCATAATTGGAATGGGGGGAGCAAGAAAAACTATTTTGAAGCCTTTAGAAGTGATTCAAAAGAGAATTCTTGAGACTATGTTCTCCACACCGATCTGGTATCCATCTAGTAAATTATTTCAATATTTTGTGTACTTCTTCTAAACACATGTGTGCTTGTAAATGTGAATGTTTTTATTCGTGTCTTTTTGGAACGTAGTTCCTTATCGCGCGTTGCGAAAGAGGGCTAGACGGAATAAATTAAGACCAAAAGTTGTAACGAGACTTTCGCTATGGTTATAAGCCGTGCGGCGTGCGCGTGTTTCTCTGTCTGTCTCTCTCTCTCTCTCTCATAGAAAGCAAGCCAGTTATTTTCGTTTCGGTAAGTAGAGATTTTATACAGACAATAATAAATGCTTATGTATTTAACCTCCCTTTCTATTGTGCTAACCAAGTCATACGGTTATAATCTCTCCATTATTGTGTGTTTAGCAAGTGTACGCGTCATAACTTTAATAAATTTAAAAGCAAATTATATTTTAATATTACAATATCAATGCGTATGTATTTAGCAAGCCGTGCGTGTTCTAACCTATACGCTGTTGTGTTTACGAAGTCGAGAGAGTATATACAGAGTGGTCCAACGAAAAGTATGCACCTAGCTTTTCTCCTTTGTTTAGAATTGAAAGCAAAAATGCTCGGACACGTGGAGTTTGCTTTTGAGGAGGACACATTTTAGACATATTTTTCAACCTGTGCCTTTAACGCCCTAGCGAGGGGGCGTCACAACCCTAAAATTTTAAATGGAAAGTGGGGTCGAGTGATATATCATTTGAACGGGCACAAAATTATCTTTCTAATGATACCCTATTTATTGAAATTTATTCGAACAGTTAATGCGAAAACGGCTTCAAGAACATTTACCCGATAATTTAGATATTAATGAAACATACAAATAAGTTCTGGTTATTAGGAATCAGAATAACTACAATCATTTCTAAATTACTTCATTTTACCGAAAGCAACATTTCAATGTAATTTTTTTTCTTCTTAAAAAGTACAAATAAGTGTAGGAAAATAATTTAGGCAAACTTTTATTTTAGTCCCTTCATTGATTCAGTCTGGTCGCTTTTGAAGTTATTTTGATTTCACTGTACAAAATGGTTTATTCCATTCCAGAACGAGTTGAAATTGTTAAACTTTATTTTCAAAATAATAGTTGTGCTAGACTAACTGCTCGCTTGTTTAAGGACAGTCATCCCGATAAAAATGTTAATGATTCGTATGTTGCCAAGTTAGTTAGAAAGTTTGTCGATACCGGATCTGTTTGTAATGTGAAACACCAGCCGCAAAACCCCATCAGAAATGAAGCTGTGGAAGTCGCTATTTTGGGGCATGTTCAATTGGATCATACTCAAAGTACCCGTCAACTAGCTGAAGCCTCAGGAGTCTCCCGTTCATCCATAATACGGATTTTAAAAGCGTACAAATTTCATCCATACAAAATTAAATTAGTACAGGAACTAAATGAGGATGATCCTGATCGAAGGCTGCAATTTTGTGAATAAATGAGCCAGCGTTTAATTGAAGATCCGCACTTATTGTTTAACATTTGTTTTACCGATGAGTGTACATTTTATTTGAATGGAGCTGTGAATAGGCATAATTGCCGTTACTGGGATGACAGTAACCCACATTTATTCCGTGAGGTTCATACCCAATACCCTCAAAAAATAAACGTCTGGTGTGGCATATTAGGAAGTCATATCATAGGACCACTTTTCATTCCTGGAAATTTAACTGGTGAAGTCTACCTAAACATGCTTGACGATGCAATTGATCCTTTCATAACACAGATAATAGAAGACGACCAAAATCATGATGCCGATCGGCTTCATTTCCAGCAAGATGGAGCACCTCCGCACTATGCTGCTCCTGTAAGAGAATTTTTAGATAACCGGTTCCCCGGACAGTGGATTGGAAGGAGAGGCCCAATTGAATGGCCTGCCAGGTCACCTGATTTATCGCCTTTGGACTTTTTTCTATGGGGACACTTGAAAAATAAATGTTTTGCTACGAAGCCCGAGTCCATAGAAGATCTTCGCCAACGGATTACAGCACAATGCAGAAGCATAACACCTGATATGCTACAAAATGTTAGAAATAGATTTGAACAAAATCTGTATTATTGTATAGAAGCAAGTGGGTCACATTTTCAACACTTGTTGAAGTAACGTTTTAATAAATCAATTTAACAGCTTGTTTACTTTTTTTACAAAGCACTGTTACTAGTAACAAACATTGAAACGTAAGTACTATTAATTGTAAATGTTTTGATTCTTAATAACCAAAACTTATTTGTATTTTTCATTAATACCAAAATTATCGGGTAACTGTTCTCAAAGCCGTTTTCGCATTAACTGTTCGAATAAATTTCAATAATTTTGTGCCCGTTCAAATGATATATCACTCGACCCCACTTTTCATTTAAAATTTTAGGGTTGTGACACCCCCTCGCTAGGGCGTTAAAGGCACAGGTTGAAAAATATGTCTAAAATGTGTCCCCCTCAAAAGCAAACTCCACGTGTCCGAGCATTTTTGCTTTCAATTCTAAACAAAGGAGAAAAGCTAGGTGCATACTTTTCGTTGGACCACTCTGTATATATATATATATATATATATATATATATATATATATACACACACACACTCTGTTGTGTTTACAAAGTCCCGCGCATCTATGACGTGTACGAAAGAATAGACAGACAGAGTGCACATATATATATATATATATATATATATATATATAAAATATTATTATAACTTAAAAAAAAAAATATTACAATTCCTTCAGTAATTAATCGAAAGGAACTTCGTTCCATCCGGGTGTCCCTTGACACCTCTCAAGTTTTTTTTTCGTTTAACCTGTATATTCTAATATTTTATATCTACCCATATTCTGTACCTCTCATACTCTGTACCTGACATACCATACATACCTTGTCTATAAAAAATGGTGAGTTATATGATTGATTGATTTAAAATACATAAATTTGACAGCGCGAAGGTAATATGATTTGACATTTGAATAATATTCGCATTCGTGTATGTTTAGTTGCCTATACCACAATTATACATTAATGGACCAAATCGACCATTTACAGGTTTTTAATGGTCGCTTTCGGTGAATGTTTAGTTGCATATATCACAATTATGCATTAAAAGAGAAATTGAATGTTAATAGGGGTCAGTAACGATCGATTTCGTGTAGATTAAAGAGACTCGTTAATACGAGGTCGACGGAAAATAACTATTTCTGCATCATTGATGGCTTTCGATACCACCAATCTCTGTAACAGATCTTGTTTCAATTTATCAACTCTTTTAAGAGTTTTTAAATGAACATTATTTTTTTAAATATCCTGTATCTTCAAAACAAAACATTTTAGATGTTTTTATGATAAAATCTCGTCATTTTAAAAACATAATATGGCATTAACTTTTTGACCATACTTTACGTTATACACTGTATATGCTCAAGATCTAGAAACGATGTTCGTTTCTAGAAAAATAATCCCCAACTTCTAGTTGCAGATTAAAATGGAAATATGCTAAATCAAGTGTAACTAGCACAGTACAGTTGGTCTGAAGCAGCATGAAATATTTCACCCAGCAACTATCCGTTTAGACGAGTGGAACATCTTTATTTTCGCGCACTTGCCCGATAACGTTCCATAGTGACTCTCGTTTGGTGCTCATATGTGCTATTTTATATTATGGCTTCTCTATTCGACGCGTATATTTTTTTCATGTATGACCACTCATAACTTTTTACTGAGACGTCCGATTCCGATAATTCTTTTTTCAGTGGATAGAGCGTACTTCGAAGGTAATCCCATTTGGATTTGAAAGATGAAATCCACCCCTAAGGGTAGCAAAATGAAGGATATTGATCACTCACCCTCTGAATTCTGGTCCTTTAACCGATTCTATCAGGCATAACTTTGTCTGGGTTCTTCGATTTGGATGATTCTGTTTTTGTTAGATAGGGTATACCTCATAGTTGATCATATTTGGATTCCGAATGGAATTATCCACCCTTACGGGTAGAAAAATAGGGGATAATTGATTTTTCACTTGTGAACATTGGCATACATATGTAGTTGACAATGACAGATCGCTAATGTCATTATTTTTGTTCTCCTACATCCGTCACAATCATTATATTCTATGAGAGGATGGAATGATATACAAAGTAATGAAATAAATTAACCAGAACAACAAAAATAATTTATATTACAACAAATAGTAAAAGTAGATAATCATATTATTTAACTGGTAATAGTTGAAGTAAGGTTTTTTTTTTATGTTCTGGTTCCCACGAAAAGGGATATCCTGTAATGTTCAGAGAACATCGTGGGAACCAAGGGAAAGAAGGTAGGAGTTGGTGTTCTTCTTAAATTTCTGGAGGTTGTATGCCTCGGGGAACACCTCCCTAGGCAATGAGTTCCAAAGCCTCGCTGTTCGTTGGATGAACGAGTCTTTGGAAAGTGATGTTCTGCAGGTCTCCAAAGTGACCACGAACGGGTGTGATGACTGAACTTGACGGGTTAGTCTCGAAGAGACTGCCAAAGCAGGAACGATTGTTGATATTTCAGAAGAGCATCGCCCATGAAAATATCTATAAAATAGAGACAAATCGCCAACTTTTCTACGGTGTTCCAGACAAGTGAGCGAGTTTGTGAGCGAGGCATCACCGACGAGACGAATTGCCCTTTTTTGGACAGAATCCAATAGCCTCAGGATATGTTTAGGTGCCGCGCTCCAAATATGGGAACAGTATTTCAGGACAGGTCGGATCTGTGCCTTATAGATCATAAGCAGCTGAGTGGGGGTGGAATAGCTCTTGGCACGAAACAAAAAACCAAGTTTTTGGGATGCACTTTTGGCAATGGACCTCACGTGATTTTCCCAGGAAAGGTTATTGCTGATAGTAATACCAAGCATCGATATGGATGACTTCAGTGGTATGGTAACTCCTGACAAAGTTATGTTAGGCACAGTGAGATCGGCTTTTCTAGAGAAAAGACATGCTTGTGTTTTGTTTGCATTGAATTCTACCAAGTTATTAGATCCCCACTCGAGAATTGTTGCTAAGTCCATATTTATATTATTAACATTTCTTCCTCGTTCATTTCTGGTTTCACGGGCTGATATAGGGGCCCTGGAAGAGAAAGCGGTATGGAGGGTACTATCATCGGCAAAGCTGTGTACTGGACATGAAGTTGCTTTCAACAGGTCGTTGATGTGTAGTAGAAATAGTGTTGGTGCGAGAATAGATCCTTGCGGAACACCAGCATTTATGAGTAGAGTGTCAGATGAAACTCCATCGACCACTACATGGAGAGACCTGTTTGAGAGAAAACTAGCAAGCAGAGAGCACAGCTGAGGGGGCAAGCCATAAGACGGAAGCTTGGCGAGGAGTCCCTGGTGCCAAACTCGATCGAACGCCTTGGAGATATCTAATGCCACAGCTAAAGTTTCTCCATACTTTTCAATAGATAGCTGCCATATATGTGAGACGCAAGCGAGCAGGTCACCAGTTGATCTCTGATGGCGGAAGCCATATTGCCTATCGTTGACAATTCCTGAGTCTTCCAGATATTTCATGAGCTCGATGTTGATGGCTTTTTCCATGACCTTTGAAATAATAGATAGCAGTGCGATAGGTCTGTAGTTGCTAGGTAGGGCCTTTTTGCCTTTTTTAGGGACTGGCTGTACTCTTGCAATTTTCCAATTGGACGGAAATACCCCCAAATTGTAAGAGTGGTTGAACAACTTGCAAAGAACAGGTGTTAGTTCGGGGGCACATTTCTTGAGAACAATCGGCGGGATTCCGTTAGATCCACAGGCTTTCTTGGTGTTGAGACCCAGCAAAATCTTTCTGATAGTACGTTGGCGAAAGGTGATCTCGGGCATGTGACTGTCAATAGGTGTAATGTTCGGGGGTTGTTTCCCCGATGAATCCAGAGTGGAATTTCCAGCAAATAGGTGCGCAAAGATATTGGCTTTTTCCTGGGCAGTCGTTGCTAGTGTTCCATCTTCTTTGGTTAGAGGAGGAAATGAGCTGGAAGTGAAGTTTCTTTCCACAGCTTTGGCGAAAGACCAAAATGAACGGGATCCGTTAGGACATTCAGCAAGTTTTGATCTTATTTTGGCATTGTGGGCATCTTTTGAGCATTCTATTGTCTCTTTGCATATGCCTCTAGCCTCGACATATGCTGCTCTGGTCTCAGGGCCCGGATTTTTTAGCCATCGATGGTATGCTGCCTGTTTGGAAGCCACAGCTCTAGAGCAGTTTCTGTTAAACCAGGTCTTATCGGATGATGTTCTTCTTTCGGTATTCGGTATGTAAGTTTGCATCCCCAACATGATGATTTCAGAAATTGTCTCAGCACATCGTGTTAGATCTACTGAAGAGAAACAAACTCTCTTCATGGAAACGCTGAGAAAAACATACGAAGACCTTCCCAGTCGGCCGAATTGTAATGCCACATGAGACGGGGTGGTATTGTGCAGCTCGATGGTAAATGGAAAGAGCATGTTGTGGAGATGAGGGTGTGATCAGAGTTTCCAAGTGGGGCACAAACTTCTATTCTATACGGGTCAGGATTGGTGGTGAGGAAAAGATCTAGTGTATTGGCAGACTGGTTGTTGACATCAGGGATGCGGGTTGGTAGCTCGACCAGTTGTTCTAGATCATGAGTGATGGCGAAGGCCTCGGCTTGACGACCCGCATCATCTGTTTTGTTAGAGAATTTGAGCCAGGCAGTGGGTAAGTTAGTATTTTGGAAGTGATCAAAAAACAAGTAGGTAGTAATTAGTAGATTTCAGCCACAAAAAATTGAAAAATAAAAACTTTTTAACAAAAAATGAAACCGACGAAATACGGAAGTGAAAAGTAAAAAATAAAATAAACCTTCTTAGTCTCAATAGCTAAGCTCCTAAACTAATGTAAGTAACTAATTCTGAGCCGGCGCCAAACGTCGGTTTAATTTTTTGTTAAAAAGTTTTTATTATTCGAATTAACTGGTGAAGTGACACAAAACCAGATTCATAACTTCAATTTCACGTTGACACTCGGTATAGTCAGAGTTTCGAAATAAATTGAAAAAACGTGTATGAGGCATAGAACCTCAATGTTCAGCAATACATATATGATACAAAGTGAGAAGAATATTAAAACAAAATTTTATTATTATTTACAAGCGATACGAAGAATATTTTTTATTTTGCTTGTTTCCCATCAAGTAAGAGCTTTTCTGGAAGAAAATCGAATACTTCCGAACGAGCAGTCTGGGTTCCGCAAAAAACACGGAACACAGACTGCCCTCTTGAAAGTCATCAACGATCTTGCGAGAGCCAGAGATGAGTCAGAAGTCACCATTTTAGTACTGCTTGATCAAAGCAAAGCTTTCGATTTAGTTAATTTTGATTTGCTCATTGGCAAACTCAAGTTCATAGGATTCGACGACATTTCTCTTAAATGGATGACCAGCTATCTCACAGGCCGATCACAGAGGGTCAAACTGGATGATTACTCATGGTCAACCCTAAAAGAAACCTCCTCAGGTGTACTGCAAGGAAGCATTTTGGGGCCCTTGATGTTTTCAATGTTTATTTTTGATTACTCCACTTCCCTATCACATTGTCAGGTACATCTATACGCAGATGATATACAGTTATATTTGTCTTCCCATAACACTGATACAGAAAGTTGCGTAGCTAATTTAAACTCAGATTTGCATAAAACATTCCTTTACTCGGAGCATCATGGACTGAAAATTAATCCAAATAAAACCTTGGCTCTATGCATAGGATCTCAGGGACAAAAAGTTGAAACCCAAAGAAACTTCAGGCTCACTCTCGATAACGCAGACATTGACTGGGTAGATAGTGCTAAAAATCTTGGCGTAATCATAGATAGCTCTTTGTCTTTCGATGAACATGTGAAAAACATTTTTAAAGTATCATTCTTCAAACTCAAATCGCTATATAAATTCAAGTATCAGTTATCTGAAGAAATGAAACTCAGGCTAGTTAAAACTCTTATTTACCCCATATCGAGTATTGTTGTTCGGTGTATTACAATTTTTTGCCGCAATATAACAAATTGAAGTTACAACGCATACAAAATGCTTGCATGCGATTCGTATGCTGCATTCCATATGGTGAACATGTCACGCCATTTTTGTTAAAAACGAAGGAGTTGAATGTGAGGTACAGAGTCCAATATTTGATAACAATTTTCTGTTTGTGCTCCAAACTAAAACTCCTAGTTATTAATATAGTCTATTAAGCAGGCATTCTGACATACATTCGGTCAATTTGAGAATTAACTCATTCAACATACCTAGGCACCGTACTTTCAAATATGAAGGATGTTTTTCAAATATTGCCCCTAGTTATCTGAATGAAATTTTACCCATTTTACATCATAATATTCATCAATTCAAGAAAAAAATAAAATCACAGCTGCTTACTGCTCAGTGCTAATATAAGACTCAATGTATAATATTGTAATGTATTCGCTAAGTTGACCAATGGAATGTCAAGGATATTAATAGCTATTAGCACATTTATGATTGTATAAATTTTGTTTTGTTCTTTCTTTCTCTCTTCATTATTGATTTCTTTCTTTTTTTCTCTAACATTGTTTTTTCTCTAACATTGTTTTTTTCTCTAACATTGTTTTGGTAGTGAATAAGTATTTTTCTTTTTAATTTTATCATTATTTTCTTACACACACTATTTAATTTTTAGGGGGGGTGGAAGATAGCCTTTGGCTAACCCTTTTCCTTTTATGTATAAAATGTACTTTATGCATAATAAACGATATTATTATTATTATTATTATATATCCTGATGTAGGCTGGCTGGTGGAGCGATATTTTTTCTTCTGATTATTTGCATCGACTGACTCGGAGTGGTGGTCTTCTTATGAGTGACTGTCTTTACGACATTCTGGGAAAACATGGCCTTCCGGTCACCGACCCTCGAAGTACTGACAGCAAGCCGTGGGTCCATCATGACATCGAAAGCAGATTTCTTCTCCATCTTCATTCCTTCACGTAACATCTTCTTCAAGACGGCATCTCCCAGACAGATATCCAACAAAACATTATCAGCTCTGGCAGTGGACAGTAATGAAAGTGGGTCCAAATTCCTGGAAAATCAATAAATATTAAAAAAAGGGTCATTAACTATTAGAAACATTGCAATATTTTTAAATAAAAAAATGAACTCACCGAAGAATTGTTGACCAAATCTCCACAGGAAGTGGCACCAGACGGTAGCAGGAAGCAGCGACAAATGGCAATAAGCGAAACATCTTGATGAAGGCACAGGAACAAACTGACTTCTGCCTCGTGCTGGCACCTTTTATTAGGGTATCCTGTTCAATGATCCAGAACGAATACCCTCCATTTACCGCCATTCTGACTTTGGCGCCAGAAAAAGGCGCCTAGTAAGTTACAACTTGAAAATGAGGTAATCAATGGGTTACATTGGTAATCAAATCATGTTAAATTATTTCAATATTATTTTGATAGTAAATGGAAGAATCACAAACGATTGCTATAACTGCAGAAAAAAAATGTGAAAAATTAGCATTATTTAGAATTCTTAAAAAGGTAATATCACAATTTTTTTTATTTCAACAAAAATAACTTCTAATCACCTGCAATGAGTTACTAGCAGGGAGAGACAAAACACGAATTGATTATAAATCAGATTTTACAATATATGTTAATGTCTTTAACGAATTTTAGCACTTTCTGTAGATCACCGTTGATGATTGTTTTGATGTTGTCACCTAGGTTGTTTGATCTCCGTTCTTCATTATATAAAGGACACTCCACCAAGAGGTGTTTAACTGAGAGTTGGGTAGCACAGTTGTTACAGATAGGGGTAGGATCTTTGAGTAAGATATGTTGCTGAGTTAGGAGTGTATGTCCTAATCGGAGGCGGTTGATAATGACTGGGAGTAACAATTTCGAAACAATTGCAGGATTGTACGCTTCTTCCTGAAGCGAACAATTCGATTCACGAAATGTTAGCGAAGACGTAGATTAGTTTTATTCGTCCAATACCCTGCAATCGTTTCGAATTTGTGTAATTATAGTTTATGAAAGATTCCCCTTCTGCCGTTAGGTAAAAATCTGGTGGTGTTGCTAACGTTGACAAGTTGTCATCGTTATAGTGACTTTAACTTTTTGAAAATTATTAATAATGCTAATTTTTGTCATTTCTTTTTTCTTCTGCTGTTATAGTAATTGATTTTAATACTCCCATTTACTATTAAGATAATCTCGAAATAATTTTAACATGATCAGATTACTTCATTTTCAAGTTGAGGCGCCATTTTCAGCTGACATTGGCGCCATTTTCAGCTGGCATTGGCGCCAAAGTCAGAATGGCGGTAAATGGAGGGTATTCGTTCTGGATCATTGAACAGGATACCCTAATAAATGGTGCCAACACGAGGCAGAAGTCAATTTGTTCCTGTGCCTTCATCAAGATGTTTCGCTTATTGCCATTTGTCGCTGCTTTCTGCTATCGTCTGGTGCCACTTCCTGTGGAGATTTGGTCAACAACTTCGGTGGGTTCATTTCTTCATTTTAAAAATATTGCTAGGTTTCTAATAGTTAATGGACCTTTTTTAAAATTTCATTAATTTTCCAGGAATTTGGACCCACTTTCACTACTGTCCACTGCCCGAGCTGATAATGTTTTGTTGGATATCTGTCGGGGAGATACCGTCTTGAAGAAGATGTTACATGAAGGAATGAAGATGGAGAAGAAAGCTGCTTTCGATGTCATGATGGACCCACGGCTTGCTGTCAGTACTTCGCGGATTGGTGACAGGAAGGCCATGTTTTCCCAGAATGTCGTGAAGACCACCACTCCGAGTCAGTCAATGCAAATAATCAGAAGAAAACATATCGCTCCACCAGCCAGCATACATCAGGATATATCAAATAAGCAAAACAGAAAATATTGTCCGTATCGCTTGTAAATATTAAATTTGGTTTTAATTTTTTCTCACTTGTATCATATATGTATTGCTCAAAATTGAGTTTATATGCCTCATACTTTTTTTTATTTCGTTTCGAAACTCTGACTATATATTGAACTTACCATTCTGAATCGATTGATGAAAAATATAAAAAAAATCAGATCTAGGTATAGTTTATGAGAAAGGCGTAATGGGTTACTTTAAAATTATTGTTTTATTATAAACAAATTGTATTGAGATTTTTTTTGTCAAAATTAGAAATATTTTTATTGGGAGATCTATATAGTGAAAAAATAAAATATGTGTTTTTTTCATGGATGATCTTCACAGCAAGCAACCAGGCAACATAAAGAATGTAATTAAAATATGGAAAATTGGCTAACTACAATTCATAAATTGTTGCTATGGAAATAATCGGTCATCGGAAAAACATTTTCCGTGTCCTGGGGCCATTTTGAATCGTTTGGTCTTCACAGAACTGCTCAGAAAAATAAATAAAACTATGGAAATAATTTGTGTTTTAGAAATGTTTCTTCATTCTAGGATTTTTCTGAACCTATATACATAGCTAATCATCCATTCGGATATATTATTTGTGGATTTCTTCGTATCCTCCGTGCATGGGTTCCCCGAATTTCTATATATAGTCAGAGTTTCGAAACGAAATAAAAAAAATTAAAAAATATATGAAGCATAGAACCTTAATTTATAGCAATAATCATATGATGAATTTTATTATTATTTACAAGCGGTACGGAGAATATTTTCTATTTTGCTTGTTTGATATATCCTGATGTAAGCTGGCTGGTGGAGCGACATTTTTTCTTCTGATTATTTGCATCGACTGACTCGGAGTGGTGGTCTTCTTATGAGTGAGTGTCTTTACGACATTCTGGGAAAACATGGCCTTCCGGTCACCGACCCTCGAAGTACTGACAGCAAGCCGTGGGTCCATCATGACATCGAAAGCAGATTTCTTCTCCATCTTCATTCCTTCACGTAACATCTTCTTCAAGACGGCATCTCCCCGACAGATATCCAACAAAACATTATCAGCTCTGGCAGTGGACAGTAATGAAAGTGGGTCCAAATTCCTGGAAAATTAATAAATATCAAAAAAAGGTTCATTAACTATTAGAAACATTGCAATATCTTTGAATAAAGAAATGAACTCACCGAAGAATTGTTGACCAAATCTCCACAGGAAGGGACACCAGACGATAGCAGGAAGCAGCGACAAATGGCAATAAGCGAAACATCTTGATGAAGGCACAGGAACAAACTGACTTCTGCCTCGTGCTGGCTCCTTTTATTAGGGTATCCTGTTCAATGATCCAGAACGAATACCCTCCATTTACCGCCATCCTGACTTTGGCGCCAAAGTCATCCAAGAATGGCGCCTAGCAAGTTACAACTTGAAAATGAGATAATTAAATCATTTTAAATTCATTTTAATAGTAAATCGGAAAATAAAAAATCTCATACACCCGGTAGATATGGGATACAACTAAACTTGTTAACAAAGTGGAGGCCACATTTTTCAACCGAATGAAACAAAAATGGCACAAGAATACGTTTCATCAATGCCTCGGATAATTTCAAAGATGGTCCGAATCGGTCCAGTTGTTTTAAAATGGCGGCTGTTGAAAAATTGAAAAAAAGTATCAATCTTTCATATTCATACCAATATCAGAAAACTATAAATCTTTCCATAGAGCTTCATAAACTCCACAACTTTAACTCAAAAAAAATTTCTTTAAGATGTACACACAAATAAAAAATCGCTGTAAATTAACATTCATAAGAATTAATAATTTTTGTTTGCCCTGTATGCTACTTTCATTTGGGGTTCATTCGCTCCTGTCAATCAGATACTATTTAAGTTTTTCTTTCGCCGACAAACAGAACATTATATTTCAACATTTATCGATTTCAAAGTTAAACTATATACATTAATATTAGTTAATATTTTTCTGATATTAAGATTGAAACCCAAGTAATTACTGTATACAGTGCGCGGCTAAATTATGGAACAAATTCGATATTTCGCAAGCAATGTACTATTGACAAAAATCCTGAAAGAGGTCGATTTTTGTTTTTAAATGCCGATTTTTGAATGTATATTCTAAAGAGGTATTTTTTTTACTTTATCTGAAAGGTATTTCAATACTGCAATCAATGATAATGAATAATTTTATTTGTTTATACAGGGTGAACAAAAATTAATATTTTATTTAAATGTTCAATTTTGTTGGATATAAAGTTATTCTCTTATACTTCACCTGAAAGGTCTTTCAATACTACATTCAATGATAATAAATAATTTGATTTGCTTATACAAGGTGAACAAAAATTAAAATTTTATTTAAATGTTGTATTTTGTTGGATATAAAGTTATTCCCTTACTGAAATAAATGATAATTTTTTTTTCACCCTGTACAAACAAATAAAATTATTTATTATCATTGAATGCAGTATTGAAAGACCTTTCAGATGAAGTATCACAAGACATCTATTTTAATTTAAAAAAATTACCAATTACGTCACCACGTCAAAACCAGTGACATAACCTCTTTAGAATATACATGAAAAAATCGGCATTCAAAAACAAAAATCGACCTCTTTCAGGATTTTTGTCAAAAGTACATTACTTGCGGAATATCGAATTTGTTCCATAATTTAGCCGCGCACTATATATCCTTGTGTACTGGTTAAACTCCCTTCTTTTGATTTGAGTCATATTACATAGAAGTATCAGAAAGTATTTAGAGATATTTGAAAAGTTCAAGGTTTATACAACTTACTAATTTCTATTTTTTGCAGAGGAGCAGAGGGTAAACGGGGGATGAACCTAGCAGAATCATCTGCGAATTCTGAATTTCCATTTACACTATAATTTGTCGCTAATTTATCGCTAATTTATTACCACAATTATAAATTTGTAGCTCATCGTTTTTAAAAAAATCCATGGTTCTGCTAGATTTATATGAAGCTGGAAGAACCACTTCTTACCTATCTACTTTTGGAAAATACTAATACCACCATAATTTGTCGTTAATTTATCGCTAATTAATTATCACTTCAAAAAATGGGTCGCTCATCTTTTTTTTAATCCATGGTTTTGCTAGGTATATATCAAGCTAGCAGAACCACTTCATATCTATTTAATTATGAAAAAAAAAAAGAATAATCCATAATTGGTCACCGATTTGTCGCTAATTTATGACCACAATAAGAACTTTGTCGCTCATCTTTTTTTGTAAAAAAACAGTATTTTCAAAATTTGATTGTTAACGAAAGGGTGTCAAACGTATAGTTTATACCTATTAGTTCCATAACAAGCAAATATGCATGATACAGTAAATTGACCTGATTTGTCGCTGATGTATCGCATATACAGGTTATTGCCGAAATTGCAGCGATAAATGAAATATGAAGTGTTGTGTGAGACTTGACGACACAAAAAAAATTAAAGAATATTTTTATTGGAGCAATCTAAAATTTTCATAAATCTGGCACATGTTTCAGGGTTGCCAACCTGTTGAGATGAATTAATGTAGGTAATTGGAGGTCACAAATTATTCTTATTATTAAATACCGTATTCGCCACAATTTTAGGTTTAATACCTACATTGAAAGAATGTCATGGGTCGTATTTAAATATTATAGATTGTAGATTGTAACCCTGTAGTAAGGCTAATATTTGTATATTTGAAGTAGATTCATCTGCTATAACTCCATCTTAGAAACTGTAACAAGACCTGGTTGACACAATCGAATGCTTTCGATAGGTCACAGAGCACTGCTGCGACAGCTTCTTTATCATTAATATCTCTGTGAATCATTGACATAACTGAATGTATTGCGTCAGTTGTATTGTTCGATTTCTGAAAACCGTACTGCTGTGCACTCAGTATTCTGTTATCAAAAATTCCATAACTCTTTTTTTCACCAGTTTAATTAAATAGGCCTAAAATTGGCTGGATCTTCTCTATCACTCCCTTTATGGAGAGGAATAACAACCGAGGTTTTCAGGAATGAAGGAAAATAACCTTGTGCAAAGAAACTATTTATGAGTTGGGCAAGAATACTGAGTACACTATCTGGGAGGTTAACAAAAATGTTAATAGAAATATCATCTAAACCAGCCGCAATTTTATTTTTTATAGTGGAAATAACTTCTTTAGTTCATATAAGTTGGTGTCATAGAGTATGAGATTGTTATCAACTTGGATGTCTCTGATAAAATTTATTGGATTTTGCGTAGGAGATATTTTACTAGTTAGTTTTTCTGCTACTGTACAATAATAATTATTGATTATGTTAGGTTCTAGTGGCGTTTCTGTGTGTTTTGAGGTTCTTCCTTTCCCCCTGAGCTCATTTACTATGGTCCAGCATTCTTTCACTTTGTTATTTGCATTCTCCATTCTTCTATTGTAGAACATATCTTTTGCTGCCCTGATAACTTGTCTCTAAATTTTCCTGTAAGAGTAAACCTAGCAGGACCATTAATTTATTTTTTTTAAACGAAGAGCGACAATTTTTTCAAAGTGGTAATTAATTAGCGAGAAATTAGCGACGACGTGTTATTTATATTTTCCATAAGTAAATAGGTACGACGTGGTTCTGTCAGCTTCATATAAACCTAGCAGAACCATGGATAAAAAAAAAACGATGAGCGACAGATTTATAATTGTGGTAATAAATTAGCGATTAATTAGCGACAAATTATGACATAATTGGAAATTCAAAATTCGCAAATGGTTCTGCTAGGTTTATGGGGGTCAACCGTTTCATCTGGTTAAATATATGAATTCCAAGTGATCTGCAAACAGATCACCGATTGTATCTATCACCGGTATTTCAGCATTTAGTGCATTTTTGAATTACTGCCGATTTCACTTTCCATGTGGTGACACTCTAAATCGGACGGATTTTTATAAATTGTGTATTTTTATGCATTTTTTTTTATTCAATATTGTTCGAATAGTTTTATAGTTGGTCTGCAAGAATGAACCAACAAACCTTTTTTTTTGAATATCCCATTTGTACGAGGTTATAAGATGATACCAATTTGGAGAGTGTTTCCTTTTTCTTGTGGTATACCGCTCGCCTATCGTTAGACTAACTGTAAGAAGTAAATTCCTGGTATAGATTTAAAAAAATGAAAAGTTGCGTGTCCGCTCTACGTATTAACATAAATTTGATAAGCGATATGTGATAAAAGTCCATATAAGTGTATTGCAATCCAAATATCTTTAGGTAACTTTTTTACGTAGAAGCAAAATGGTCGACGAGTCTGGCTTTCGAGATATGATTCGATAGTAGCAAGGACAGTCCGGCATTTAATCTTTCACCTTAATGGTATAAATTATTCATTTTGATAAGTAAATAGGTAAAACTCATTTATAATCGCATCTCTTGATAACACCCATACAGGTACAGGTTGTTCACTCTTTATCGGAACGGGCCTCCTTTCGTATATTATAAGGGAACTGTTTGTCCAGGGCGCTGATCCTGATTGGTTGGCTGCTAGGGTCATGTCCCTTCCACCTACATGCGAAAAAACGCTAATACAAATTTGCCGATTCCTTCATCGTAATTTTAGAAATAAGAATTTTCGTCAGTTGTAGTTATGGAAAAAATTACGATCGAGATGAAATTTGGAAACTTGAAAGGTTGGTTTAAAAATGCAGGACTTCAGTTTTTTGCATAATTTTAGCTGAAATACAGGGTGTTAGTGAATAAGTGCGACAAACTCCAGGGGGTGATTCTGCATGAAAAAATAATGACAGTTTGCTATATAACTTTTGTCCGTAAATGCTTCTTAAAAACTGACTATTTATTTATTGCTCTGAAACCGATCGAGATATGCAAATGAAATTTGGTGAGTTCTAAGAGGTATTTATTGCACATTTTTTGACATGCAATTACGGGTAATGATCTCCATTTTTTTAAAGAAAAAAATG
Organism: Gonioctena quinquepunctata; assembly: GCA_018342105.1. NCBI lineage: Eukaryota > Metazoa > Arthropoda > Insecta > Coleoptera > Chrysomelidae > Gonioctena > Gonioctena quinquepunctata. Next base: position 149,874 of record JAFIRS010002093.1, on the reverse strand, counting down.
GTACGCCACTGAAATATTTCAAATAATATTTTTTTGAATTCCTCGTTTAATTTGCCTTTTTTTCGTATGGGGTGCCGTTTTTATGCAAAAAAATTAAACATCTTAACGCGTATTTGTCATTACTTTAATACATTATCTAGTAGCGATGCTAGTAGGCTACTGTCAACATTCTGTTAAATACGAATATGTCAACGGAATGTCAAATTAGCGTTTCTTCATTTTTAAGCTTTTAGTTTGGTATAACATTAATGATAATGAGTAATTAATTTTTCTTTTATCGAAATGAATGGAAATAATACAAATGCGGAATTGTCAGAGATGCATTTTGTCTATGGTCGAAGTAATGGAAATGGTCGGCAAGCTCGACGATTGTATGCTGAGTTGTATCCAGGACGTAGGGTACCCCATCACACAATATTTGCTCGTCTTTACCAACGTTTGCGCGAAAATGGAACATTTAAGAAACAAACGGATGACTGCGGGCGCCCTCGAGAAGTACGAACTGTGCAACTAGAAGAGTTAATTGCGGAGTCACCTGAAACAAGTACTCGAAAAATTGCCAACATACTGAATGTAAGCAACTTCACTGTATTCAAAATTCTTGAAGAACTGCAATTGTATCCGTTTCATATTCAACGTGTGCAAGCTCTACTGCCTAGAGACTTTTTTCCGCGCCTAGTTTTTTGCCTTTGGATTCTTCATCAAATCGTTCAAATTCCTAATTTTTTAAATGACGTTTTGTTTACTGTCGAGGATAATTTTGGACAGTGTATACGAAATTTCCATGACAATCACCTCTAGGCTGAGGAAAATCCATATGGAATCGGTAAATATTTAGTTACATCACACATGCACTCTGAATATGGGGAAAATACTTTTCTTACGTGTTTTTGTCTCCTGAACATGAATCTGGAAGAAAAATGCGGCGGGCTCATACCGTTCCCGAGTTACAGTACAAAAAAAACTAACCTCATTTTCAAGCACCGTTTTCTCGTACAAAAATCACTCAAAATGCCTCCTTTTCTTTACCAGCATAAACAATACACCCTAAATCACTTATTTTCGGCACAACTTTGCACAAAATATCTTCGTTTTTATCGAAAAAATCCTCCTTCTTACACAGTTGCAAATGAACAATTTTCGTTCCTTTGACAGAAGACATTTAGAATGACTTTCTCATTAACATTCGATGCAGTCTATCGGCAATATATATTGAAAAAAATGCAATGAAAATGTGCGCAATCAAAACAAAGCAACCTTATTATATCCAAACTGTAGATAAAGTCAGAACTAGTAGATAAAGCATACATACATACATTGAATATATTTTTTACAGATATCAGTACAAGACTTGATAGTTTTTTTGGGCCATTTTTTTTATTTCAGTTGAGAATAACTCCCGGGTTCATTTCAAGCATAGTTCTGAGACCGCACGCTTTGGGATAGTTAAAACGTGAAATTATTAGGAATTTTTGGGGCTCCGTTTAAATATCTGATAGATTATGACGGAGTGAAGGAAATTTGTTTTGATGGGGAGCTTATTGTTACGAAACTGAGGTTTATTTATTGAAATACTCCGTTAATTTTAATGCCCGTCGTTTATTCCACTTTGAACACAACACAATAATACACTCTGGCAGTTCAATATTCGATCGCACTGCACTAAAATAAAATTCACCTTGACTTAGCTAATTTGCATTACTTTGTTTCTCTGCCCAACAATAATGAAAAACTGCCGCTTCCGTGACTCGCACGACTTATATATCCTCGATCTTGTCTTTTCGAATCATGGGGATCATTCGATGACGTCATCGGAATTTCCAGACTGTTTGTTTGGGGAATTTAGGTCAACGGTCGCTTCAATGTGAACAACATCTGTCTCGTTTATGGCAAACAACGCAGGGGCGGACTCCACTCATTTGCTTAACATTATTATCATCTTCACAACATTTTATATAAGCTACTGCGCGGCCGTCCCGTGCTGCCACACTTTCTGCACCTGCGCCAGGAACACCTCCGAGTTTATACTTCTACAAATATGGGGAAATCTACAGTGTGTCAAATTTAATTCTAAAACAATTATAAAATGAAAATTTTGCAAGAACTAGGTGATGATGACCCTGATAGAATATTTTTTTTGCAAATTAATGACTAACTTAATTGATGCTGCGCCTGGTACCAAAAAATATGTTGAATATGTTTAACATCATTGAAACCAACCATTGTTGGGGTTGGTATATATATATATATATATATATATATATATATATATATATATATATATTTTATGTTAGGAAATATATAAAAAATTAAATTATAATTATTTTATTAGGTTTCCAGTAATCGTGGTTAATGCTATTTTTTTTGCAATTTTTCTTTACTTTTTACTATTCTAGAATCTTTTACAGGTCAGACCTGAAGTATTTCTGTTGTCAAAAGTATGTGACCAACAATACATCTAAGGAAAATGCACAATTAAATTATTTAAAAAGTGAAATTTATGAAAAACATTGTATTACAAGTAGATCAATTGATATATAAATTTGGAACATCCTGTATGATAAATCTTATCAATAGGAAACCCACCAATGAGATATCGAGAGAATTGTGTGGGAAAAGTGATGAAATATAAAAGCAGAAAATTGTCAAAAATAAATTTTATACGAATTTGTACATAGTATATAAGGTTTAGGATTAGATTTCATTAATAAAATCATTAAAATTGATTAGAATGACAAAAAATGATGTAAAAAGTAGCAAGAAATTCTCAAATCTGTGTGTTGCCATGGGAAGAAGTTTTGGACGAGAGCAAAAATTGAAAAAGAAAGCAATAACGCAAAAATTTTTGGAAGAGAAATAATAGTGAATTTCAAGAAAACACTACCAAAACCATTCCAGAACGAGATCAATTCAATTAAGGCACAACTGGGAGAAGTAATATATTATAAAATTCCACTCACCTATTGACAGAACGAGAAATCCTGAAAAAGCCAGTCACGGGAGCAGAAATTTGTTTTGGATGCAAGGAAGCTGTAGGTTCCAATGACACAAGTATTTCCAAGAGGCTGGGAAACATCACAAAAGAAGAATAACAGGTATTCTATTGGCAGAACTCTCTAAAGTGCAACGCTTCAGTTTTATTAACTAACACTGAGTATCTGATTCATTGTATTACTTTTGATTAAACAATTCAACGATTTTCGATGCTAAAGGACTGATAATAACTTTAAAATTTTCTCTCAACTGATATTAATCACTCATAGCAAATTGCACTAGATCACATTATTGTTTTTATTATAGTCCATAAGGTAATTTTCGCAGAGTAGGACAGTTTTTAAGGTTTTATCTGAATAAAAACAATCATTTGATTATTTTCTGCAATATGTATTTTTTATCTTTGAATATCTAACCACACTTTTTCCCCACTAAACAGCAAATTTGATATCAAGCCGTTCTACAAGTTGGCATTACTGAACCTGCTAGTTAAAAGGGAGGTGACTCTTTGTTCATAGGCGTACCGACTGAGCTGGGATAAGGTAAAAAGAGGTTTGAAAAAGGATAAGACAACATAGCCGGAGTTTTCATTTTGTTATATAGGGATTCATTCATAAAATCTTGGAAACAAATCTAAAATAAAGAAAAATATATAAACTCAAAATCAATCCCATCACAACAATATATTAACCCTGTTAATTTAGAGCTATTTACAATGTATGTTATTTACCAACTTATTTGCACTTTTTACCATTTATCTTACAATCCACTGTTGTTACCTTATTATTCATTTTGAGTAATAATCACAATCCCCTTTGTAGTGCCCTGATGATGACTTTATAAAATTCGAAACGTCGGCAACAGAACTATAGTGATTTTAGTTATTTTGGCCTTCTCCCAAGCTACAGCAACCAGTAAGGTCACAAACATCATACAAAAAATTATATTTTCGGGAATTTTTCAAATTGATCGTAGATAGCATCACATAACACCCCTGCAAATCTGCCCCGAAAGTATAAGGTAAAGCGTATCCCTACAAGATAATAAAAACAACACATATTATTTAGTAAATACTCATATCAAACCATTTCTAGATCAAATTTTCTGTAATAGTAAGTTTATCGATCTTAATTTTGTTTTGGGGTTGTAATCCCCCAAAAAATACTAAAATTCCGATATTATAATTCTTGAAGAAGGTTTTTATAGCATTATTGAATAATCTTACACCCTTACACCCCCAAAATAGGCACCACTGAAAAGCATTTTCATATATCTTTCCAATGATGTATCACACATGGTGTGTTGCCATTTAAACTTTTGAAGTGGGGGTTGATGGGGCGGAGGGGGTGAGAGTATCGAGCTTTGCTCATATGCTTTTTTGGTTCCTCCGAGCTTGCCTCGAAACAGCTTTGGGCATTTCTCGTTTCCGAGATATTCCCACTGGCAACTTTTAAATTTGACGCACTGTAAGTACATCCTCCTCGATCGAACATCAACTATTATTCATTTGTAGCAAGAGCATGTTTCGAGCACTCTTCCACACAGTTCGAAGTTGTTTTCAAGTGTCCTACTCATCAAACTGCCTACACTCAGTAGTTATCTCAGTGATAAACTCGAATTGATAAACAATGGGTCATAATGACACAGACCGATGCATTCCGATAGTATCACGAATACGAAACCTTCCTAATCTATATTGATGTACCTGGACAGAAGTGAACGAACGTATCCTCGAAGATGATGTGCTGTTCTGGATGGCACTTCTTTTTTTATCTCCATCTAGAAAGGATATCCTTATCGCTGGAACTTATCGAATTCTCAACTGACAAATATCCGGTGGTGGTTTTTAATGAGATATTTTTCAGCTTTTGAATGGCATGGTAATGTTTCACGCTAATCTGGGAAGTTTATCATTCAACAATCTTTATGTCTGCGTGGCCTCGTGTGCTCAGCTTTTTAGTTGTTGAATAAAATTCACTGGAATATCTGGCATATGGTTATTTCAGTTGTATTTCATAGAAACCAGGAATCTTCATCAAGAAACCTTGAGGCAAAACAATAAATTTCAATTTTATTAACTATTTTAGTAAGTTTAGCGATCTAATTAAACATATAATATTGAGGAGGTTTGTTGGGATTCGGATCAATTTTGTTGAAGACACACTATTGTTTCATTGCCAACGTTTCGAATTTTAATAAATTCATCTTCAGGGCTCTGTAACAATGAGTTTTTGTAAGTTGAAGAATTGGAACATTTCACAGTGAAATAGATTATTATCAGAGTAAAATAGATTATTATTAGAGTCTTTCCTTTTTAATAATCTATTTTACTGTGAAATGTTCCAATTCTTGTGGTCAAATGGTTCTTTATTTCTACTTTTTCTTAACCCCTTCAACTTACAAAAACTCATTGTTACAGAGCCCTGAAGATCAATTTAATAAAATTCGAAACTTTTGCAAGGAAATAGTTTTTCTTCAACAAAATTGATCCAGATCCCAACAAACCTCTTCAATATTTTATTAACTATATTTGATAACAAGTACTTATATCTGGTTGAGGAGCAGAAATTGCCTAGGCAAAGATGCCTGATTTGCATTTCCGCACCCTTCCAGTTGCTGTCAAATTTGTATTCTGTGTAAAATAAATGCAAGTATATAATCGAAAAGAAGTTTGTTGCAAATAATAAGGAGGAACTAACGGAAACACAAGGTTTGGAGTGCGTCTCAGGTGCATCATGGAATCAGTAGAATAAATAAATAAATATGCTATTGTCGATTTTGTATCTATCGGAATTTCTCGAGGTTCTGTAGTATGAATTGTTTTTTAAAAGTCTTTTGGTTTTTTATTTCTCTAAAGTCAGTTGGGATCAGGTTGAAAAATTTTGGACCGAAGTACATAAAAGATCTTTGGGTTGAAGATTTGTTTAAAGACTTTATAGAGTAATAATAGGGTGGAGTACAATACATCTTTTTTTAGTATGATCTTGATCAAGATATTTTGTCACATGAGATATGTGTTCAGACCAGCGTATGTGTTGGTCTATTATAACACCTAAATATTTTATCGATGATGTTTTTTCTGCTGCATGTAATATTATCACAGGTGGAAGTATGTGTTTCAAGAATACATTGGGAAGGTTGATCAACTATTGATGAGGAGAACGTTATGTACTTGGTTTTTTAATATTCAAACTCAGTGAATTGTGGTTTAACAATACTAATACTTTTTTCAATCCCGACTCCGCTTTGTAATTTACATCTTTCCAATTCTAACCTGTGATAATTAGAGTTGTGTGATCTGCATAACATATTAGATGCCTCATAATTTCATTTATCTGAGAGATACTTTTTTGTATACAAGGAACAATATCGGACCCAATACTGTTCCTTATGATAATTTACATCTTTCCAATTCTTACCTGTGATAATTAGAGCTGTGTGATCTACATAACATATTAGATGTCTCATAATTTCATTTATCTGAGAGATACTGTTTATGTATACAAGGAACAATATCGGACCCAATACTGTTCCTTGTGGTACTCCTATTTCAACCTTTAGCTCTGAACTGATTTCTTTTCCAATTTTCACTAGTTGGTATCTCGCAGATAAGTAATTTTTCAAGAGATCAAGGACTGTGCTGCGTATGCCATATTTTGTTAGTTTATCAAGCAGTTTGTTGTGGAAAACAGTATCAAAAACCTTGGCGAGATCAAGGAAGACGGCGAATATTTCAATTTGGGCGGTGAGATATTGGGGTAGTTTTTCGGTCACAAATTATTTCACTATATGGAGCTTGTAGAGCAAGTTCCTTATGATGTATTTGCATGAAAAATCCCCATCAACGATTAATTTGTTCTATTTGCGAATATTTGAACTTGAGTGAGATATTGGAGTAGTTTTTGGGTCACAAATTATTTCACGAGTAGAGCAAGTTCCTGATAATGTATTTGCAGGCAAAAAATAAGCAACGACTAATTTGTTTTATTTGCGAATATTTCAATTTTGGGGTGAGATGTTGGGGTAGTTTTTGAGTCGCAAATAATTTCAACATATGTCTAGCAAGTTCCTGATAAAATCACCACCAACAATTAATTTGCGAAACTAAATTAATTTGGGGGGTGAGATATTGGGGTAGTTTTTGGGTCACAAATCATGTTACTATATGGAGCGAGTAGAAAAAAATCACCAGCAACGATTAGTTCGTTTTATTTGCGAATATTTCAATTTGGGTGTGAGATATTGGGGTAGTTTTTGGGTCACAAATAATTTCATCATATGGAGCGTGTTTAGCAAGTTCCTAATGATGAATTTGCATATTAGCAACAATTAATTAGTTCTATTTGCGAATATTTCAATTTTGAAGCGAGATATTTGGTAGTTTTAGTGTAATAAATTATTTCATTGTATGTTGCGTGAAGAGCAAGTTCAAAATAATATAGTAGCCTGGAAAATTCACCAGTATCTGTTTATCCCATAACTATTTCAACTCTTCAGACAGGGGCGAGTTATTGGGGTAACAGGGGTCCCAAAATTTAAGGAATTCATTACTGAAACTGGAGTTGAATAAAGTTTGTCAAAATTAGCATGGCGGATTTTTTTTTCATGCCCTCATTTCTACCTCCAAGTGTTTCTACAACCTCAGATCGCTTACATGAATAATGTACAAGTTTCGTTTCATTATCGCTTTCTTCGAAGTCTCCTATACGTTAGTACCGTGAGACCATGTATTATTCAGAGAATTTATGTTTGAGATATAGAGACAAACGTTCAGATGCATGTTTGCCTTAGCTCACATGTGAAAGTTAGTCACGCCCTAACACCTATTTTTGCTCCGGGTATCGCGAAAGGCGACCTAGGTATCTCACACACCTACTTCGGCATTTATATCTACCACGATAGCGGCAAATGGGTGGACTTTATTACAATAATATGCGTATTGAGGATGTCTAATAATAGGCGTTATCAAGATTTCTGTTAATCGGCGATAAGTTCTCGCAACATAAACAAACATTGTGTACCGGGTGTAACTCAATATCCTGAAAAGGGAAAATATAAAAAATTTGAATGCTCAATGTAACGGGAAGAATTTGTAGGGAAAGTTCCTTCGCTCCGTGGTACGTGCGGAACGAGTGGATACTTGATAACTTGAATCTGCCTTCCATCTCTAAATATCTCTACTATGGTGAACGACTAAATCAGGCAGAAAATAAACATAAAGATATGTGCACAATAACCAACGACCTGCGAGGTGAAAATAGTAAGAAACAACCAGAATTGTACATAGATCTCAATCTCTTGAATGAATATTACTGTTCAATAGCCAATCAACTAACACAAACTACCATTTAGATAGTTGACCCGATTGATAACTTACAAATATAGTTTCTCCAATAAACTCGCTGCTCTTGTACGATACAGATTTAACTGAGCTGAAGTCGGTAATTAATGATATAAAGAAAAAAATCATTTGTCAGCAAAATTGATGTCGGAACTACCTGACGAAGCCCTAAGCGCTCTGGTAGCGGCTATAAACATTTCTTTTGCTACAGGTGTCTTTCCTTCCAGGTTAAAGTTTGCAATAGTACTACCTCTTTACAAAGGAGGAGTTATTGATGACTCGAACAATTTCAGACCAATCTGTATGCTGTCGACACTATCTTAAATCATTAAAAAGCTAGTTAAACGTAGAGTAATAGTTTTTTTGGAGAGACACAATATATTGGTTAGTGAACAGTATGGATCCCGAAATAAAAAAAGCACTACCGACGCTGTTTTCGACTTTTTTGAAAAAATATATATGAGAAGAAAACAATTGTACGTGGAGTCCTCCAAGGGTCGGTCTTGGGTCCTATCCTCCTTTTGCTTTATGTACAGGATTGGCTATATTGGATATATCTGAAAGGTTTACACTGTTTGCAGATGACACTACTGTTTCTTGGCACAATGAAGATTGTGCTGCCTTGGTCCAATCCATTCCAATAGATATTAAAAAAAAATGGTGTGATGCGAATATGCTGACACTGAATATTTCTAAAACAAACTTTATAACATTCAAATACTTAGATCGGGTAACTTTAGGATCTCAACTGATTACGTGGAAATTTGTGACAAAATTCTGTCATAACCCCATGAGTACAGAAAAACTTCCAAACATAAGAAAAAACAAGTTATTAATAAATATGAACTCTATGGCCAGAAAACATAATTCACTGGGAATGAAAATACATTTTGAAATCAAATACTCGACCCAACTGATAAACAAGGGCACGTTAAAAATAGATAGACACCTTCTAGCAATGGAATGCATATAAAAAAGTCACCCTTTCACAAAGGAGCTATTAACAAATCATCGCCCTCCGAGTTACGCACATCTAAGGAATTTCATAGTAAACAAAGAAACTATAAATTATAGGTTTTGACAGCTCATCAAATGCAATGCGACCACAAAATAGATAAATCATTAATTTTTTTATACATTCTTTCGGCTACAGTAACAAGCCATTAATTACTCAGACGGTGATTTATTATGATAATCCGAAAATAATTAACGTCAGGAATGTGACCAAAGGGGTTCAACAAAGAACAATCCATGGAAGGGTAGATCATATAAAAAGCGCGAGACCACGCGTAACGATGCTCAGAGGTGTTTAAACTTTCATTCGATTAACATGTAGTGCAGAAAGATGAGAAGTGCTCAAACTTTCACATAGTAATCATATAACAATATAACATGTAGAAGTGCGGTAGCTTCAACCAAGTAACAGCTCTTGACTAGACAGTCATCAGTTCATTGACAAGTAATCATCTTGCAGTGAAATTGCGAAATTATTAAGAAAGATAATTCCAATCAAGTCAAACAGGAACTGCACGAGTAATGAATTCACAAAGTGAATACCCAGTTAAACAGTATTTACTATTAATAAAAATTATGTTATCAAGGCTTCAAGAACGAGATAAGACACCGAAAACCTCTAACCGATAGTCCAAGCTCTCATAGAAAAACATTACCAATACAACTAAAGTCTAATATACATTGCGATATAAAAGTAAATAAACAACTTTCGTGGAAATAAATAAAATAGTACAACTAAACTAATATCGCGTAAAACAAATAAAGAGTGAATAAGTGTTGAAACCTGATGGTCTGGAGTAAGTTCATATATTTTTGTGGATTTATGTTTGGGCAAATTGAATCAATTATAATTTTCATATGTTTTTAAATGTATCTCCATATTTAATGTTCCCATATTTTTCAAATAATATTCATTAACAGTCTGTTTAACACTTGTTGGCATTTTTACTTACATTCAGTCCACTTGACTTTGAGAATGCCAAAAACTGACCTAATGTAAAATCTCAACCGTTCTTTGACTATTTTATCATTTTATCAGTATATAGAACTGATGGAAATGCTATGTAACTATTATAAAATATATATGTATATTCTAATGCTTTTCCAAGTGCATTATTTAACAATCTTTCTCAGATCGGTACGTGCTTCTATCTAAACGCCCCACCTTCCCTGTATTAAGAGAAAGAGATAGAACCGTTCCAGCGAAATAATCTCGGTTAGACCATCATCAGACAGTTACTCAAGTTCTCAACCTAACAACTAAGGAGTGATCAAGTAAAGTGATTAATTCATAATATTTGAAAATTCCTTAATGTTTATTGGGCTTCTTGATGGAGAGTACCCTCTATAAAAGGCCAGTGGCGTAACAATTCCTAAGCATACACATTGACAGTTCTTTGAAATTTGAGTTTCATTCAACAGCTCTCAAAAAAAAAAACTATCATCAGGTTGTCATGTCGGCAATGTTATCTCCCGTGAACTTGGTCTGCCAGCTTCACTGACTGCCTACTACTCGTGTATCGAGACTCATTTACGGTATGGAATTCCATTCTGCGGAAATTGCAGTCAAGTTATGTCGCAAAGTATATTCGTATTACAGAAACGAGCTCTGAGACTTATATTCAAAGTTAAGATGCGAGAATCGTGCTGCCCGATTTTTTCCGAACACAAAATACTAACGCTAATTAAAATCATTCTAGAGACTACCTGTCTGCTACATAAATACAGAGAACGGTTTACTATCTCCAATGTAGAGAGGTTTACTCGTCAGGAAAAAAAACTCATTATCCCAATTCCTACTTCTTCCCCGACGAGAGAATCTCTGATTTACTAAAGTAAGCAGGTATGAAATCATTCACCCAAGGAAATTACAAGCATTAATAATATGAAGCATTTCAAAAATAATGTTAGCATTACAGAATGCTCGTCCTTAAAATACTTGCATATTTGCATATTCGTTAAAAGTAAACTGTTCGGCCGTTTCAAAAAACTTCAAAATATCCTCACAAAATTGTCAATACTACTTTACTAGAAAGGGTTAATAATGTGGTAATTCTTCAAGTTCTTCTGTAAAAAACATCTTATACTGATATAGATATGTAGACGACATCTTATGTTGCTTTGTAGGAACTGATAGACAATTACAAAATACATTTTTTGACTTTATTAATGGCATTCATCGCTCAATCAAATTTACAGAAGAAATTGAAATGAATGATTCGATAAACGTCTTAGATTTTTCCATACGAAAATAAACAATCAACTCGAAAATAAACAATCAACAATTTTCCACAAACCTTCGTATACATATATTACAAAACATAGTACTTGCACTTACCCTACCAACACAAAGTAGCCGCATATAATTGTATGATCCACAGACTAGTGAATGTTCCTCTGTCAGGAGGGAATTTCAATAAAGAATTGAATATAATTAAACAAATTGCAGCCAATAAGGGATATAACTCAAGTTTAGTTGATAGCATTCTATCGATAAAAAGGCAATCCAGGAAGTTTACCCAACCGATTCAAATACAAAGTCAAATTTCAAGGTTATTACTTATATCGGCAATCCTTCAGAGAAAATTTACCTAATTATTTAAGACATAAAGATATTAATTTTGTAGACAGAACAAATAATACTATGAAAAAGTTTATCAAAAACAACAAAAATCGAATTGAAAATTCCGACAAATCTGGAATATATTAACTAACTTGTGTTACTTGTCCAAGTTTTTACATAGGACAAACCGGTAGAACTTTCAAGCAACGCATATCCGAGCACAAAATAGTTATTTTTAGGACAAGTGAGTAAAGCGTAGTATTCAATCACGAACCTGGATGTTGAACGCCCGAGCAGCGAAGGTGAGTGATTAAATGCGCTTTACTCACGTGTTTTTAATCTGATTTTTTCCATTTTCGCAGAAATTTATTTGTTTTTGCAATTTGCATAAATAACTATTGTGTACAGTGTACAGTACAAGTGTACAGTACAAGAATAAAAATGCTCGCTATTTGCTTGTGTTGCATTTAATTTGGAAACCAGCCTACTGGATACGAATAATTCGACACCGTAGCTGCGCTATGAGCAATGTGTATGATGGTTGTTTATTGGTAACCTAGGTAACACTTTTAATCACTTGTGATATTATTTTTAGTCACTAGTGATTAAAAGTACAACTTCTCTCACTAATTTGAGTTGAAATATGTCACATTTTAGTCACAAAAATGGAAAAACAGTTTTATTAAGGGCAAATCTAATTCAACTTTCGCTCACCATCTCCTGACTGAAAATCATTTCTTTGTTAATGACTTTGAACTTTTGCATATAGTAAAGAAAGATCATAAACTCAATCTCCTAGAAAGCTTAGAGATCAACAAAGACAAGAACTCACAATATTTATTAAATGACCAGATTCATTTGAATAATTCGCCCTTTTTAAATCTGTTTACTAGAAATTGAATAATTTTTCGTCCAATAATCACTAATTTACTAATATCAAACTGACTGCCTGCTCCTATTATTTATATCAAACCCCCAGTAATTGTAATTTAATTTATCTCCACTTGAAAAAGCTATAGTATAGCGAAGCACCTGTAATGGTTTTTGTCAACCAATTTTTTATGAAAATCGTAGTGAAGTGATTTTAGTTTACTTTAGTGGAAGAAGTTTCTTTTGATAACCAAAAACTGTACTACAGAAATGTATTTACATTTTCATGGCAAAATTTACTATGATACTGTTGTTTTCGAAGAAAATCTGACTACACCTCTAGTTTCAAAATGATTTTTACCAAATTGTTTATTAATAAAAAAGTTAGAATATAAAAAATATAAAAAATTGAATGCCTCAGCTAATAACTCTACATTTTTAAACAAAATAAAGAAAAATCAATGAACTTTGCGAATGACAATGTATCTTATCTATATAAAAAAAGTATCGTTTGAAGCTAAATGGGGGTGAAAACTACCATAACTTTTTTCATATATGTTTTTTTAATGTTTATGTAAACTTCAGGTAGGAAGCTGAATATTAATATTTTCCTAATCTTCAGTCAAAAAGTCGATAAACACAAAAAAAATTGGGTTGATAGAAACTACCCTAACTCAGTAAACCTCGCTTTTTCGGTAATTTCTTCAATATGAAGAAATATCACTAATAATTTCAATATTAAACAATGTATTCTCTATCACCGAACAGAAATTTTCAAACGGTCTTTCTCCTACCAAGTATCACTTATATACAACTCATTACCTCTGGATAGTAAGAAGCTTTCCATAACTGCATTCAAGAAGTACTTGAAGAAATATCTGAGAGGTGAAATTAATATTGAATGACATTATAAATGAACTATGGTAACTGACAGAGCTGTAAAATTGGGAAATGATTTTTCTTTTCTTTATATATATTTCTTTTTTGTTTTTTTTCTTTGTGTTGTTCTTTCATTTATAAAAAAAAACTTGTGGATGAATTAATCGAAGAGTTTTGTCCCGTAGTTGGAAAGTTCAAGAATAAGCGTTCATACTTTGCATGTACCGAAATTGAAAAAAATATAAAAAAAGTGAGAGGTGTCAAGGGACACCCGGATGGAACGAAGTTCCTTTCGATTAATTAGTGAAGGAATTGTAATTAATTTTTATTTTTTTAAGTTATAATAATATTTTATATATATATATATATATATATATTATATATATATATATGCACTCTGTCTATTCTTTCGTACACGTCATAGATGCGCGGGACTTTGTCAATACTACTTTACTAGAAAGGGTTAATAATGTGGTAATTCTTCAAGTTCTTCTGTAAAAAACATCTTATACTGATATAGATATGTAGACGACATCTTATGTTGCTTTGTAGGAACTGATAGACAATTACAAAATACATTTTTTGACTTTATTAATGGCATTCATCGCTCAATCAAATTTACAGAAGAAATTGAAATGAATGATTCGATAAACGTCTTAGATTTTTCCATACGAAAATAAACAATCAACTCGAAAATAAACAATCAACAATTTTCCACAAACCTTCGTATACATATATTACAAAACATAGTACTTGCACTTACCCTACCAACACAAAGTAGCCGCATATAATTGTATGATCCACAGACTAGTGAATGTTCCTCTGTCAGGAGGGAATTTCAATAAAGAATTGAATATAATTAAACAAATTGCAGCCAATAAGGGATATAACTCAAGTTTAGTTGATAGCATTCTATCGATAAAAAGGCAATCCAGGAAGTTTACCCAACCGATTCAAATACAAAGTCAAATTTCAAGGTTATTACTTATATCGGCAATCCTTCAGAGAAAATTTACCTAATTATTTAAGACATAAAGATATTAATTTTGTAGACAGAACAAATAATACTATGAAAAAGTTTATCAAAAACAACAAAAATCGAATTGAAAATTCCGACAAATCTGGAATATATTAACTAACTTGTGTTACTTGTCCAAGTTTTTACATAGGACAAACCGGTAGAACTTTCAAGCAACGCATATCCGAGCACAAAATAGTTATTTTTAGGACAAGTGAGTAAAGCGTGGTATTCAATCACGAACCTGGATGTTGAACGCCCGAGCAGCGAAGGTGAGTGATTAAATGCGCTTTACTCACGTGTTTTTAATCTGATTTTTTCCATTTTCGCAGAAATTTATTTGTTTTTGCAATTTGCATAAATAACTATTGTGTACAGTGTACAGTACAAGTGTACAGTACAAGAATAAAAATGCTCGCTATTTGCTTGTGTTGCATTTAATTTGGAAACCAGCCTACTGGATACGAATAATTCGACACCGTAGCTGCGCTATGAGCAATGTGTATGATGGTTGTTTATTGGTAACCTAGGTAACACTTTTAATCACTTGTGATATTATTTTTAGTCACTAGTGATTAAAAGTACAACTTCTCTCACTAATTTGAGTTGAAATATGTCACATTTTAGTCACAAAAATGGAAAAACAGTTTTATTAAGGGCAAATCTAATTCAACTTTCGCTCACCATCTCCTGACTGAAAATCATTTCTTTGTTAATGACTTTGAACTTTTGCATATAGTAAAGAAAGATCATAAACTCAATCTCCTAGAAAGCTTAGAGATCAACAAAGACAAGAACTCACAATATTTATTAAATGACCAGATTCATTTGAATAATTCGCCCTTTTTAAATCTGTTTACTAGAAATTGAATAATTTTTCGTCCAATAATCACTAATTTACTAATATCAAACTGACTGCCTGCTCCTATTATTTATATCAAACCCCCAGTAATTGTAATTTAATTTATCTCCACTTGAAAAAGCTATAGTATAGCGAAGCACCTGTAATGGTTTTTGTCAACCAATTTTTTATGAAAATCGTAGTGAAGTGATTTTAGTTTACTTTAGTGGAAGAAGTTTCTTTTGATAACCAAAAACTGTACTACAGAAATGTATTTACATTTTCATGGCAAAATTTACTATGATACTGTTGTTTTCGAAGAAAATCTGACTACACCTCTAGTTTCAAAATGATTTTTACCAAATTGTTTATTAATAAAAAAGTTAGAATATAAAAAATATAAAAAATTGAATGCCTCAGCTAATAACTCTACATTTTTAAACAAAATAAAGAAAAATCAATGAACTTTGCGAATGACAATGTATCTTATCTATATAAAAAAAGTATCGTTTGAAGCTAAATGGGGGTGAAAACTACCATAACTTTTTTCATATATGTTTTTTTAATGTTTATGTAAACTTCAGGTAGGAAGCTGAATATTAATATTTTCCTAATCTTCAGTCAAAAAGTCGATAAACACAAAAAAAATTGGGTTGATAGAAACTACCCTAACTCAGTAAACCTCGCTTTTTCGGTAATTTCTTCAATATGAAGAAATATCACTAATAATTTCAATATTAAACAATGTATTCTCTATCACCGAACAGAAATTTTCAAACGGTCTTTCTCCTACCAAGTATCACTTATATACAACTCATTACCTCTGGATAGTAAGAAGCTTTCCATAACTGCATTCAAGAAGTACTTGAAGAAATATCTGAGAGGTGAAATTAATATTGAATGACATTATAAATGAACTATGGTAACTGACAGAGCTGTAAAATTGGGAAATGATTTTTCTTTTCTTTATATATATTTCTTTTTTGTTTTTTTTCTTTGTGTTGTTCTTTCATTTATAAAAAAAAACTTGTGGATGAATTAATCGAAGAGTTTTGTCCCGTAGTTGGAAAGTTCAAGAATAAGCGTTCATACTTTGCATGTACCGAAATTGAAAAAAATATAAAAAAAGTGAGAGGTGTCAAGGGACACCCGGATGGAACGAAGTTCCTTTCGATTAATTAGTGAAGGAATTGTAATTAATTTTTATTTTTTTAAGTTATAATAATATTTTATATATATATATATATATATTATATATATATATATGCACTCTGTCTATTCTTTCGTACACGTCATAGATGCGCGGGACTTTGTAAACACAACAGAGTGTATATATATATATATATATATATATACTCTCGACTTCGTAAACACAACAGCGTATAGGTTAGAACACGCACGGCTTGCTAAATACAAACGCATTGATATTGTAATATTAAAATATAATTTGCTTTTAAATTTATTAAAGTTATGACGCGTACACTTGCTAAACACACACTAATGGAGAGATTATAACGCGTATGACTTGGTTAGCACAATAGTAAAGAGAAGTTATAATGCGTATTTGCTAAAAATACATAAGCATTTATTATTGTCTGTATAAAATCTCTACTTACCTAACTCCATCAGCAATATCCGGAACTTGTGCAGAAACACTGTCAGGATTCATTATTGTTATTATTTTTCATTATTCATTATGTACAAAAAACCTGTATGCACTAAACAAAAATAATCGTCGCGACACCACACTGTTCAATGTGAAATAGAAAGACGAAACGAAAATAACTGGCTTGCTTTCTATGAGAGAGAGAGAGAGAGACAGACAGAGAAACACGCGCACGCCGCACGGCTCACAACCATAGCGAAAGTCTCGTTACAACTTTTGGTCTTAATTTATTCCGTCTAGCCCCCGTTCGTAACGCGCGATAAGGAACTACGTTCCAAACAACATTTTTTCTTTACTATAATTGCTGCCTTTGATGTAATATATAACATATATCTAAGATACGATCATTGGTATATACTGTAAAACAATTTTTTCCGCGCTTAGGAATATTAACGGGGTGTCATGTAACACCAGTTACACGAAACCATCTGATCCTTGGCGTTTTCCCATGATGTTGGTTCTTAGCTTTAAGTTTGATTCCCTTTTCTTTTGTTTGCCATTAATTATACATGTCATAAATCTGTCTGTAATATGTACTAACTCATATCGGAAATAAATACCTATTATTATTATTATTATTATTAACATAGAAACCAAGTAGAATTATGGTTAAATTTTAGCAAGCGTCAAAATAATTTTGCGCCACAAGCTACTTTGTTAAGCGTTTGTAGAAAACATATTTTCATTATTTTCAACTTTCACGAAAAAAGTGTCATAACCCCAAGCCACTGGCTCACCCCGTACGAATATCGGCTGTACGACAGGCCGACCAGATTCGGTAGCAGAAGGGACTCAGCAGGAACGACGGCGAACCCTCAGCAGGAAATGAGACGCTGGACGCGATCGCTTTTACTTATCTGCATAGAATATAACCGGGCCTTCGCTGCTGCTGTTGGCTGCTGCTTTCAATTTATTTTAATAAATCTGAGGAAATATATCAGCGCATCAGCCAATCCATGCAAAACGTGATAAGAGGTGTAGGGGCGAGTAGTGAGGACTATTTTCATTTGCCGCTGTGATTGGATTTCTTGTTGGGAGTTATTGATTCCCGACTCCATGGGCAGCGTCAATTTCGATGAATTAAATGTTTGCTTTAGTGGCATTTTGAAAAGCGGTATATTATACAACGAGCATGGGAGGATACTCATTTCTCACGAGTATGAATACTGCGGTATGAGCCGAAGGCAATTCATACGAGTGAGAAATGGACATTCCAAGCTCGTTGTACACCTACTTTTTCTACGACCACAGCGATATCACACTATTCACAAGCCACTCATATTCATTAGCATTGTATGATGAAGTTATCATAAAATGTGATCATCGATTAGATGTTTACCAAATCATATGTATCTATTCAACATCAGTGGATTGGTTTGTGGGTAGAATTCCACTGGTATGGTCTCTTATCGTGTTTTGGTTCGACGAAAATAACTAATTAGTGGACTGTATACTGAAAACTTTACACGCGAAATACAAAATAACATGTATATTTGTCTAGCTCGCTTCGCTGTTTGCTATCGAAATCTTGGCGATAAAAAAGTGCACCTAACCTCTGTTCTTCGGGACACGTGGCTCTTTCGAATAACAACGTTGCCACTCCTATACAATGAGTATAATAATAATAAATTTATTCACTCACATAATAATATAAGCAATACAATACGTTATAATAGAAGTAGAAAAAAAAACTCATAGAAGTCCATTAAATCACACGACAGGTTTGAAATGGAGAATGGATAACAAATACTAATACTAAAGTAAATGATACTGGTAAGTAAAATACTTGTTCCGAGACAGTGTAGCAATTGAAAATATAAATATAAAAAATACACACATATATACTGTAATAACTGAATAATTTATAACAGAACACAATAAAAAATTTGAAATTACAGCAAGAAACAGTAGATTTATTCAACATTGACTTTTAGAATAGTTGAATTCGGATCAATTTCATCTGGAGATGGGTTGCACGGGAGATGCGATATGGAAACAAAATACTTACCTATCCGGATACCTTATGAAATGTAACTTTATTCAATTATATTTTCGTTTCTATCAAACCATGAACGTATGCCCTAGGGCAGGTCAGCACAAATTTTTTCAAACTTTTTTTAAATGTTTTATTTGACATGTTTTTAAGTTCATCGGGGATGCTGTTGTAGAGTTTGGGCGCTAAGAACTCATTTGATCTTTGTCCTATAGATTTTGTCATGATGGGAATTAGTTGTAATTTTTTTCTACGTGTGTCATTTTCATGATTGCTTTTTTAAAATTTCTTACTTATGTGATAATTGATCATACATTTATAACTGAATTCCTGCCTGAGGTCAAACACTCTTGGCTCAGTGTAAGTCAGTTCTGTTGAGTAGTCCCATTTTTTATGTAACATTAGTTTCAACAATCTTCGTTGTAGAATTTCTAAAGGTGTTATGTGTTTTCTGAGTGCTGTAGATTTAGAATTTAGGAACGATTAGTTTATTTATTATTCACAATATTAAATGTTACTTGATTATTATCGTTTCAGACGTCCATCGTCTTAATGTACATTAATGTTACATTCCTACAGTTATCTAGAGTTATAGTTAGAGAGCCGCGATGACCCACATACGTCGTCCGTTTGGTGAGGTGAAAGTCCATCCCTCGAAAACCCCAAATTCCATCCCTCGAAAACCCCAAATTCCATCCCTCGAAAACCACAAATTCCAAATATTACGAAGGGAAAATGTCTATAGACTTTTTCGACGACTTCTATATATGTCTTCCGTTATGATAATTTTGTTTAGAAAGTGACTAGTAATCATCTGACAAAGCGGAAGACGATTTGGTTGAGGCGCACTACTCGAAACCTATTTTTGAAAATTTTGGGCCTCAAAATCGATTATCGCAAAAATTCAACGTCTATATGTTTAATTTTGTGTTCCTTTACTATGTTATAGTCTTTTCATCGAGAAAATCCGAGTGGAAAACTTCAATCTTAAGCTTCCAAATTTTGCATGGAGCTTCTTCAGGGGCCAGAAAACCGAATTTCCAAAGGGAAGAGTTTTTGGCCAACTTTTCACCCCTTCCCACCCCTTTGAATTTCCTCTGTTTATTCCTGGTAATTTTCTTTACTTGTTGTTATACATTGATAAATATAACATTTTTCTATACTTGTTATAACTTTTTTGAACAATTCAAATAATTTGTAAGCTATATCAAAAAAATTCACAGGAGATATTTACACTTTTAATAATCAATCAGTAATTTGTAACCAAAAAAAGAGTTGTAATTGATCAAATGTGAGAGAATGAATTATTATACCGAAATCATTTTTGACACCAAAATCATTTTTAATAAATTGTTGATAAAAATTGTTTATAACTTTATTTATTTATAAACCGTTAACGAGCCTAACGCCAGAGAATTCATTTGGAGGCATTCATGTATGTGCTCTTCCTCGCTGAAATAGATTATTTGTGCCGGCGGGGGCGAACAGCCCTTATATAGGGGTTGAAATGTATTCCTGTTATCATTAACCACTAGTTGGGGTAAGTTATTTAAACTTAATACACTGAATTATCGATGAGAAAAATCCTCAAACGAAAAAGATTACCAGGAATAAACAGAGAAAATAGGGGAAATTCAAAGGGGTGGGAAGGGGTGAAAAGTTGGCCAAAAAGTCTTTCCTTTGGAAATTAGGTTTCCTGGCCCATGAAGAAGATCCATGAAAAATTTGGACGCTTAAGATTGAACCCAAGTGCAGTTTTCGATTTTTCAACTTAGCCTCTCCAGCGAGTTTTTCAATTTGTTTAATTGGTCAACCCTGAGAACGGGCCCTATTAAAAAAGTCTTTCACTCGGATTTTCCCGATTTGAAGACCATAACAAAGTGAAGGAACACAAAATTAAGCATATAGGAGACGTCGAATTTTTGCGTAATCGATTTTGGGGCCCAACATTTTCAAAAATAGGTTTTGAGTAGTGCGCTTCAACCAAATCGTCTTTCGCTTTGTCAGATGATTACTAGTCACTTTCTAAACAAAATTATTATAACGGAAGACATATAGAAATCGTCGAAAAAGTCGTTAGACATTTTACCTTCGTACTGAAGTGGGCCCTGCCCGATTTCATAAATCTCTGGAATTTGGGGTTTTCGAGAGATGAACTTTCACGGAAGACGTATAGCTCCTCATCGCGGTTTTATACCCGCTCTCTAACTATTATATTTGGACTTCTATTAGTTTCAACCTCGACAGTTACATTTTCCTTATTTTCCCTAGTTGAAGGTGATGGTAAATTTCCTCTATTTCCGATTGAATTATGTATTCTATTCGCTACGTCAAACTTGTTTCTTATCGATTCTTCAATGTCAACTGCGGTTGATTTCCAGCCACCATGTTTTTTTAAAGAGGTTATGTCTCCTCCAGCATCGACCAGAATTGTTGAAGAATATCTGAGGAAACAATGACTGGCTTGCTTCATTAAAAATCGAGAATTTCAAATTGGTTTAACAGGTCAAAAGTTCAAAATTCATAATATTTGATTCAAGATATAAGTGTAGAACAAATTTTCGAAAATTATCCTTTGCGAAGCTTTACCGTAGGGGTCTATTTTGGCTTCATATAAGACCTGTACTGAAATGATTATTACAGTAGAGCCTTCGATGTAGAAAATTGTATACAGTGCTTCTCAAAAGCCCCCTCCCCCCCTCTTATTTTTGGGACGATTATACATAAACAATTGAAATTTGGAAACTGAATATTAAAGTGAAAGATAAGTGCCATGTGAAGTGGAATGAATAGAAAAATCGAATTAAACGGTTTTCTTCACAAAAAGGATTCAATATAAAATTGAACCAGAAAATGGTAGATCTCAGGTGAAAAACAACTACTTTCCTGGCAAATACCACGCAGAACATTGAATGATATTCACCTGAAAATCCATGCATACTTCCATATAATATCAATGGACATTGAATGCAAATGTTTCTTTCTGATAAGCTCGATTATGTTTAATTTATGTCGTGTTCACCTAACAATCCGCATACCGGTTTCAGGCTTCTTGGCCCTCATCAGTACGGAGTAGTCAACCAGCCAAAAGTCCAAAGAACTCTGGCTGAAGTGAGACACAACGTAAACAAACCATCATCGATCTTGTAACACCTATAGGTACGCCGGAAAAGATAAACTTTAACTGGCGGTACCTAGATTTTCAGGTGAATATCATTCAATGTTCTGCGTGGTATTTGCCAGGAAAGTAGTTGTTTTTCACCTGAGATCTACCATTTTCTGGTTCAATTTTATATTGAATCCTTTTTGTGAAGAAAACCGTTTAATTCGATTTTTCTATGAATATTAAAGGTTGTAAACTTCCCTACTAGTGATGATAGATAACGAAATCGTCAAAGATGACGTCACAAGGCCATTGTGACCAATCATTTTAAATGGAACCCTACGGCAAGCGACACCTCTTTTAAAAGGTATCGAAAAAACCTATCCAATGATACTAATTTTGTTTGTGTTTATGGCAGTTTTAATGGCTCATTAGTAAACATTAAAATTTAAATTATATTCAGTATGATATTAATTACAGATTTAAGAATCAGTATCTACTTGAAGAAATTGCTCGAAGTAACCTCCATTTACTTCCTGACAGTGAAATATCCTATTTTTAAACTCTTCTCGTACTTTTACAAATGTGTCTGCGGAAACAGCCTCACATTCTGCAACAATACGTTGTTTTAAAACGTCAATATTGTCAGGTTCAGTGGCGTTAACCTTCGATTCAAGGTACCCCCACAGAAAAAATCCAAAGGTGTGAGGTCCGGTGATCGAGCTGGCCATTCCGTTGAACCTCGTCGTCCAATCCATCTACCACGATACTCCTCATCCAAATACCGTCTTACTGCACCGTAATAGTGTGGAGGAGCACCATCCTGTTGGAATGTTATTTCCAAATTGCCGAATTCATCTGGATTATCTTCCAAAATTTCAAGGATTAACGGTTCTATTGCGTTTTGCAACAGCTCCAGATAAACCTCACCAGTTAAATTAGTATTTGAAAAAAGAGGCCCAACGATGTGGTTTCCCAGGATACCAGCCCAAACATTCACCTTCTGGGGAAATTGTTTCACGAAACAGGTGAGGATTTGCGTCACTCCAATACCTCACATTCTGTGTATTTACGTTTCCATTTAGATAGAAAGTACTTTCGTCACTAAAACAAATTGTTTTGACATAGTCTGGCTGTTAGTTAATTTTAGTTTCCATATTTTCACAAAATTCTAGTCTTCGGTCTGGGTCGTCGTCTGAGAGTTGATGAACCATTTTTAATTTGTATGGATGAAATTTGTTTTTTTTAACACCCTGTGTACTGTACTTCGACTGACTTCTCAGGTAGATGCAACGTGAGTTGTTGAAGAAGTAGGATTAACTATTACTTCTGCCAGTATATCAATTTTTTTCTCATCAGAAATTTGTGGTCTGCAAGATCGTTTGCATCATTAATACTACCCGTTATTTCAAACTTACGAAGAAGCTCCCTTAAATAAGTCCTCGAAACGGGGCGATCGGGAAACCTCTCATTAAGCGTTCTGCTGCATGAATATTTTGTCCAGTTTCACCAAGAATTAGGATCGGTGCTACTTTATCACTTAAAGCACGTGCCATTTCGCTTCTTGAAGCACTCAAACGGTCGGCTCACAACAGTTTAACAAATTATTAAAATGTACAAAAATATTAAAAGTACCAAAAGCTACTAAAACAGTTGAACGTTCGATAAACAATACACAAATTATTAAATGTACAAAATCTTGGACAATTACAAAAACGTCGAATTAGGGAGACTAACAAAAACGACAGCTTATTTGACAACTATCCAGAGGCGGAGCTTGAATTTGGAAATTTAGTATTAACTGATTCAATTCATCACAGCTTTGCGTTTTTCAAAAGCGAGTTGCCAAAACTCCCATAACACAAACAAAATTAGTATCATTGAATAGGTTTTTTCGATACCTTTTAAAAGAGGTGTCGCTTGCCGTAGGGTTCCATTTAAAATTATTGGTCACAATGGTCTTGTGACGTCATCTTTGACGATTTCGTCATCTATCATCACTAGTAGGGTAGTTTACAACCTTCAATATTCAGTTTCCAAATTTCACTTGTTTATGTATAATCGTTCCAAAAATAAGAGGGGGGGAGGGGACTTTTGAGAAGCACTGTATAATCGATAAAGCGCAAAAACGAGCATATTTCTATGTGGTCGTCGAAAAAGTGTCATTTGAAATAGATTGTATTTTCTCACGTTTGGTATAAATAATACCGTACGAGTTGATAATTCTCACAGATAAAAAGAACCATTGGATGTGTGTAGATATTGTGCATTCTAGAAATTATCGATAATGGTTCTTTCCTATGAGGACAAAATTACCATAATTTCTAATATAATTAGTAAATTATTCATATCCCATGCAACACAATGCACAATTATTGTAATAATAAGGATTAATTGATTTATTCTAACAAAAATTAGCATGCATTGCCATATTCCAGATATAATCTCCACGATGAGATAATATTCTGTTCGAAACTAAAAACAAATTAGATAATTCTCTAATCATCCGAAAAAAGGTTATATATTAGATCCAGTAGAGTATTTGGGTTTGGTTTTTTTTCAATATGTTTGACTATAAACCATGCTTCATATAACAGTGATAATATATGCAAGGATCTTTCAAGAAATTGTGGCCGTCATTTTCGATTGTATTTCCAACGGCCATGTTGAAAGTTGTCGATGATGTGCATATCTCTATTGACAATAACAAACTCTGTCTCTTAGTATTGCTTGACTATTCGAAAGCATTCGACCGCATTAATGACAAACTAGTTATAGCTATTCTTTGTTGCCTAGGGTTTTCCTCGGATGCCACATCACTCCTCCAAAGTTACCTTCATAACCGATCTCATTGTGTTATACTTAATAATGAAAAGTCAAACTCACTCATTCTAAAAAATGGTGTCCCTCAGGGATCAATATTGGGCCCCCGTCTCTTCGTCCTCTATACCTCCCAATTTTCAAAGTCATTACGTTACACTTCAATGCATTGTTACGCAGACGATACACAATTGTATTTAGAATTCGAAGAAGACTATCTCAACCATGCACTCGAACAAATGAATCAGGATTTGAATTCTTTAATAACGACCTCTAATAAATATGGTCTCACTGTTAACGCGTCTAAATCTATTGTCATGATTTTTGAAAGAACAGCTGCGAGAAACCGTTGCAAGAATTCAGTTAATGTAGCCGTAGATGGTGTCTAATTACCCACTACTGAAATAACAAAAAATTTAGGATTATACCTCGACAGTGCTCTCAGATTTAGGACACACATTACTCATATTTTGAAGCGGGGGTACATGAACCTTAAAATTATTTATTCAAGTAGAAATATATTAAACAAGAAAAGTAAACTCATGCTATGTGATGCATTAGTGCTTTCACATGCTAATTACGCAGACGTAGTTTATAACTCGGGACTACTGAAATCAGACAGAATGCGGCTACAAAAACTTCAAAATTCTTGCATCAGACTCATCACAGGCACAAGAAGACGGGAACATGTTTCACGGCATCTTAAAAATCTTGGTTGGCTCAATATGGAGGCCAGGTGCATACTCCATTCCGCTTCGATCTTCCACAAAATCATTACAACTGGAAAGCCACCTTACCTATTCAGAAAGTTATCTTTCAGAACAGATATACACAATCTGAACTTGAGATTTCGTAATAACCTGACAGTGCCTAAACATAGAACTTCTTTCTTCCGTGGCTCCTTCTCGTATCAGATTGTTCGCTTATACAACCGGTTACCGACTGAATTCAAATCATTTTCACTCAATACGTTCAAGAAAAAACTGAAACAATATTTAATCGAAAACAGCTTCCCGTATATTGAAATATGCTATAAAACGAACTTGAATTGGCACACCCCTGTTTTCAACTTCTATAAATATTTTCGTAATGATTTCCTGCAATATTTTATTTTATATTTCCTATATTTTTGTTCTTTTTTTATTTTTATTGTTTTTATTTTTTTTATAATTTTTTTATTTTTGTAATGAATATTTTGAAATTGAGCATGATCATGAATATATTTTGTTGGTTGGATGGAAGAGCTGCAATGATGCGCAGATATTGAATCCTGCCTTTTGTTAGGTTCTATGTACAGAGTACCTATGTAACCTTACAATAAAAGCATTTATTATTATTATTATTATAATCCCTTCCTAATGAAGAAATCTCTTATTGATTGCAGACTTTATTCAGATTGGATTGTGTTTTGTCTTTTCAATCATAATGTTAACTCGGTAATAGTAGTTGTAAATCTTAGATATAGAAACTAGTAATACTTTTCATTTTGAAAGACCTGTTATAGTCCATCCCATATCAATTGTAGAAGCTGTTTCTATAGGGAGCGAATAAAAACTCACTTCGCTAACACGAGCGTATATGCGAATAAACTGAACGAAAAATAATCTGTACTACTCGTAAACATTTTCCGTCCGCATACGGTAGATCAAAAGAGCCGCAGTCAACGTGGACCTGAGTAACAGCTGTCGCTTTTCTACAACCGATTCGTCTGGGCCAATCGTCGGACATCGATGCTTGTATAGGCGTGTCTATACTGGAAGGTCATAAATCACGCGTTATAATTGTGTTTTAATAGCTCTGAAAGATTAAAAACCAGTAGCGTCTGTGGTCTTGGTGTGTGCCGATCGAAATACGTTTTAGGATATTCTAGTAACCTACATCAAACAATGAAAGAAATTATTTTTCTTTCTTAATGTATTTGTATAAATAAAAGCTTGTCTTTAATTTTTTTTCATTTTTCATTATTTATGAAGTATTTTTGAAATCTTAAAATATCTGAATAAAATTAGTTATCTCCGCCACTGCTGCTCATAGGATTTCGCCGCAAGACTTTTTTATGCTTCTGCAATTGATATTGGGAAAACTATACTACTCGTAAACATTTTCCGTCGGCATATGGTAGATCAAAAGAGCCGCAGTCAACGTGGACCTGAGTGACAGCTGTCGCTTTTCTACAACCGATTCGTCTGGGCCAATCGTCGGACATCGATGCTTGTATAGGCGTGTCTATACTGGAAGGTCATAAATCACGCGTTATAATTGTGTTTTAATAGCTCTGAAAGATTAAAAAACAGTAGCGTCTATGGTCTTGGTGTGTGCCGATCGAAATACGTTTTAGGATATAATAATAACCTACATCAAACAATGAATGGAATTATTTTTCTTTCTTAATGTATTTGTATAAATAAAAGCTTGTCTTTAATTTTTTTTCATTTTTCATTATTTATGAAGTATTTTTGAAATCTTAAAATATCTAAATAAAATTTGTTATCTCCGCCACTGCTGCTCACAGGATTTCGCCGCAAGACTTTTTTATGCTTCTGCAATTGATATTGGGAAAACTATACTACTCGTAAACATTTTCCGTCGGCATATGGTAGATCAAAAGAGCCGCAGTCAACGTGGACCTGAGTGACAGCTGTCGCTTTTCTACAACCGATTCGTCTGGGCCAATCGTCGGACATCGATGCTCGTATAGGCGTGTCTATACTGGAAGGTCATAAATCACGCGTTATAATTGTGTTTTAATAGCTCTGAAAGATTAAAAACCAGTAGCGTCTGTGGTCTTGGTGTGTGCCGATCGAAATACGTTTTAGGATATTCTAGTAACCTACATCAAACAATGAAAGAAATTATTTTTCTTTCTTAATGTATTTGTATAAATAAAAGCTTGTCTTTAATTTTTTTTCATTTTTCATTATTTATGAAGTATTTTTGAAATCTTAAAATATCTGAATAAAATTAGTTATCTCCGCCACTGCTGCTCACAGGATTTCGCCGCAAGACTTTTTTATGCTTCTGCAATTGATATTGGGAAAACTATACTACTCGTAAACATTTTCCGTCGGCATATGGTAGATCAAAAGAGCCGCAGTCAACGTGGACCTGAGTGACAGCTGTCGCTTTTCTACAACCGATTCGTCTGGGCCAATCGTCGGACATCGATGCTTGTATAGGCGTGTCTATACTGGAAGGTCATAAATCACGCGTTATAATTGTGTTTTAATAGCTCTGAAAGATTAAAAACCAGTAGCGTCTATGGTCTTGGTGTGTGCCGATCGAAATACGTTTTAGGATATTCTAGTAACCTACATCAAACAATGAAAGAAATTATTTTTCTTTCTTAATGTATTTGTATAAATAAAAGCTTGTCTTTAATTTTTTTTCATTTTTCATTATTTATGAAGTATTTTTGAAATCTTAAAATATCTAAATAAAATTTGTTATCTCCGCCACTGCTGCTCACAGGATTTCGCCGCAAGACTTTTTTATGCTTCTGCAATTGATATTGGGAAAACTATACTACTCGTAAACATTTTCCGTCGGCATATGGTAGATCAAAAGAGCCGCAGTCAACGTGGACCTGAGTGACAGCTGTCGCTTTTCTACAACCGATTCGTCTGGGCCAATCGTCGGACATCGATGCTTGTATAGGCGTGTCTATACTGGAAGGTCATAAATCACGCGATATAATTGTGTTTTAATAGCTCTGAAAGATTGAAAACCAGTAGCGTATGTGGTCTTGGTGTGTGCCGATCGAAATACGTTTTGGGATATTCTAGTAACCTACATCAAACAATGAAAGAAATTATTTTTCTTTCTTAATGTATTTGTATAAATAAAAGCTTGTCTTTAATTTTTTTTCATTTTTCATTATTTATGAAGTAGTTTTGAAATCTTAAAATATCTAAATAAAATTAGTTATCTCCGCCACTGCTGCTCACAGGATTTCGCCGCAAGACTTTTTTATGCTTCTGCAATTGATATTGGGAAAACTATACTACTCGTAAACATTTTCCGTCGGCATATGGTAGATCAAAAGAGCCGCAGTCAACGTGGACCTGAGTGACAGCTGTCGCTTTTCTACAACCGATTCGTCTGGGCCAATCGTCGGACATCGATGCTTGTACAGGCGTGTCTATACTGGAAGGTCATAAATCACGCGTTATAATTGTGTTTTAATAGCTCTGAAAGATTAAAAACCAGTAGCGTCTGTGGTCTTGGTGTGTGCCGATCGAAATACGTTTAAGGATATTCTAGTAACCTACATCAAACAATGAAAGACATTATTATTCTTCCTTAATGTATTTGTATAAATAAAAGCTTGTCTTTAATTTTTTTTCATTTTTCATTATTTATGAAGTATTTTTGAAATCTTAAAATATCTAAATAAAATTAGTTATCTCCGCCACTGCTGCTCACAGGATTTCGCCGCAAGACTTTTTTATGCTTCTGCAATTGATATTGGAAAAACTATACAAATGTATTCACAAAATATGTAATGTATAAACTCTACTCAACTCTATAGATATCAGAAATTACATATTCATTCAAGTTTTTTATTGGTCCCAATCTTCGGAAAAATAGTTTAATACAAATTTTCAAATCCAGAAACGATACCGCGGTTTCACACTAAAGAACATTAGTTGAAAAGGGAAACATTCTCAATTATATATTTTTTGAGAATGTTTTCCTTTTCAACATGAAACATGCGGTCTGTGACTATACCCCGGACCTGAAAAAAACACGTATTCCTCAATCAATATACCGGGTGTCAACGTATTCTTTAGGCCAGCCATAGTTTCCGGAGTTCCGGGGGTATGAGATCCAAACTTGGCAGGGGTGTTGGATTCAAAAATTGGAAAAAATTTAAATATGTCATACTCTCCCATCACTTCTGGTTTCACCATCAGAAACTACCGCAACTGAGAAATTTCAAAAGGAACACCCTGTATATATTTTTTTTTTAATTCTAGCGATAATTCTGAGTACGATCACATAGTTTTGAGATGCAAAATTGGTACATTTTATTTTTCCATCAAGAGTGCGTTGGACTAAACAGATAAAGACAAAGTGCTGCCGCGTGACGTCATCGCCCGGAAGCCTACGAAATACGTATGTTATTGTACGGGCTTTGTGTAGTTATTTATGTCTGGAATCGTTTTAATGTAGTTTTAGCGATTAATATAGAGATCCAAGTAAACAAAAATATTACAGCAATAATATAATAAAAAACAAACCCAATTTAAATGGTAGATTAACTGTTTCGAAATACACTCAGGAATACATGTGTCTATATCGAGGTCTAAACAGGGTGACAAACTTCCTGACAATATTCTAATATGAATTGTCCAAATAAATATATGTCCGGAAACGCGTCGTTTCCAAGATACAGGGTGTTGATGTTTTATTTTTATTTTCGTTTTTTTTAAATAACTTTCGAAATACTGACCTTAATTAAACGAAAATTGGTATGTCGAATTCGAACCTGATGTTATTATTGCTCTTACTCGTAGGGGGCGCCACCTACACGCCTTTTTCTTTTTGAATATTCATAACTTTTTTGAGCGTACTTCTAGCACATTTTTCAGTAAAAAAATCAATTTTTCTATCACATCTACGTAAAAAGATACCCCTGTTACAAGTCGCTATAAGCAACCGTTTTCTAGATATTTGGACTTGAAAATTTCAAGTCGATTATTTGATAATTGATGCGTGTTGAAGTTATCCATCCAATATCACTTGCAGAAGCTGTTTCTATAGGGAGCAAATAAAAACTCACTTCGCTAACACGATCGTATATGCGGAGAAACGGAACGAAAAATAATCTGTACTACTTGTATACAGTCTCCGTTGGCACAAAGAGCCTGCTGGTCAACGTGGACTTGAGTGACTGCTGTCTGCTTACAACCGATTCGTCTGGGCCAATCAAGTCGGACACCAATGCTTGCAGGTGTGTCTATACGATGGGAGGACATAAATCACGCGTTATATTTGCGTTTTAATAGCTCTGAAAGATTAAAAACCAGTAGCGTCTGTGGTCTGGTGTGTGCCGATCGAAATACGTTTTAGGATATTAAAATATCTAAATAAAATTAGTTATCTCCGCCACTGCTGCTCACAGGATTTCGCCGCAAGACTTTTTTATACTTCTGCAATTGATATTGGGAAAACTATACCATTATTTTGCATTTTTCACAAGAATGCTTAGGAAATGAATTTGATGTTTAAGTAAGTAGTTTTGGTTTTTTGCAGGGGGCACCACCTATTCTATTTATTTTTACTCGTTTGAAATAGTTATTTTTGTATCAGTGGTGCAAAATCTGTATTTTTGTTTTAATAAAATTTGCAAGAAATATCAACATTTTATTTCAAGAAATTTTGAATATGTGGAATAAAATAAAATAAAGGAAACTAAATTGTATTCAAATGAATTGTTCAAAGTGTCCACCTTCAGCGAATATACAGGCATTCAGTCTTCTAGTCATTGAATCGCGTACCCGCTCAAAAATTATTGGTGTGTTTCTTATTGTTTCACAGGCGTCTACTATTCGGTTTCTTACATCTTCCTCGTTCGCTGCTGGAGTTTTATAAACTAGTGACTTCAAATGTCCCAAAAATAAAAATCTAGCGGTTTTAGATCTGGAGACCTTGGCGCCCACGCCTGGTTAGGTTCTTCTACACCCCTACCGATCCATCGATTTGGATAGACAGTGTTAAGGAATTCCCTGGCTACAGCGCTAAAATGGGCTGGATCCCCATCATGCATAAACCACATGCGGATACGAATTTCTAATGGTACATTCTGAAGTAGTCCCGGCAATTAATTTTCCAAAAAGTCTCTGTAAGTTGCGCCATTCAGTCGGAACGGAAGAAAGAAAGGACCTATCAAGTAATTATCAATTATTGCCGCTCATACATTTACAGAAAATTGATACTGATAATGTCTTTCACTAACTGCGTGCGGATTTTCCAGAGCCCAAACATGGTTGTTATGAAAGTTTGTGATAGCATTTCGGGAGAAGTTTGCCTCGTCCGTGAAGAGGATTTCCAGCCAATTTTCACAAAAACCACTGACACATAGTAATGCGTTGGGAAAAGTCTCGTGGCAAAAGAGCTTGTACCCTTTGAATATGGTATGGATAAAATTGTTGATCGTGGATAATTCTACAAACTATGGATTGAGTAGAATTGAGAGCTTCAGCAATTATTCTTGTACTTGTTTCTGGATTCTCCTCGAGAGCGTTCAAAACAGCTTCTTCCAATTCTGGGGTTCGGACTGCTCGTGGTCTTCCAATTATATCAGCTGCCCTCTTGAAGCTACCTGTTTCTGCCAAACGACGGTGGAGACTGGTAAATGTTGGAGCTGAAGGCAGTACTCGATTAGGAAATTCGCGCGCATTGCCATCCGCAAGGCCATAAACGAAATGCATATCGGCTAAATGAGGATTATTGTTAAAATAATCAATTTTTTCAAAATTACTGTTTTAAAACTTAGAGAAACAGAAACATTATGAGCTAAATAATTATACATACTATACATATATACATACTTGGCAGAACCACGCGGATAAAATAGGGAATAGGGGATACAAATTTTTTACCGCATAATTAGATAGAATGCCAA
This sequence comes from Gonioctena quinquepunctata, assembly GCA_018342105.1. NCBI lineage: Eukaryota > Metazoa > Arthropoda > Insecta > Coleoptera > Chrysomelidae > Gonioctena > Gonioctena quinquepunctata. The sequence goes on along the minus strand of JAFIRS010002093.1, from coordinate 117,145 downwards.
TTAGTTGGCAATCAAAGGCTAATGACCATGGTAATAACTTCAACACGTATCGATTATCAGATAATCGACTTGAAATTCAAGTCCAAATATCTAGAAAACGGTTGCTTATAGCGACTTGTAACAAGGGTAGCTTTTTTACGTAGATATGATTGAGGAATTGACTTTTTACTGAAAAATGTGCTAGAAGTACGCTCAAAAAAGTTATGAATCTTCAAAAAAGAAAAAGACCTCTTGGTGGCGCCCCCTACAAGTAAGAGCAATAATAACATCAGGTTCGAATTCGACACCTCAAAAAACCTCTCAATACCAATTTTCGTTTAATTAAGGTCAGTATTTCGTAAGTTATTTAAAAAAAAATGAAAATAAAAATAAAACTTCAACACCCTGTATCTTGGAAACGAAGCGTTTCCGGATATATTGTAACGTAAATAAACTTAACTTGGTTTAACTAATTCATTTAACACTTAATCTACAACTTAATTTATATTACTACGCCACTGTATAGCTCGATGGTATGGGCTCGTTCAGACTGTTTTCTCCCTCTTGAGGGCTGTCTATTTATCTCCGATACAGCATTCTCGATGTTTCCAATTCTGGTGGTTGGTGCCCAGCATGTTCTAGTTATTTCCAATATCGACCGTTGTTATCTGCCGCGTATTGACTGGATTGTTCTCGAATGTCTCCGGGGATGATCTCATCGCTGTCGATGGCAACGTGTGAGGCGACAGGTCCGGCCTAGGTTCGTTACATTGCCCCCTTCTTAAAGACATTTCGTCCCGAAATTTCATCCTTGGAGTGTGACGATATCTGCATGACTCCCCATATCTGCACCGTGAAGTTCGATGGAAGTAACACTCCACGGTCTTCATGATCGGTCGTGGAAGAGGGTTACAGCAAACCAAAATCCTGACGCCGCTGGATCTGAATATCGCCTCCAGCATACTTCTTATGACTCTCCAGTCCAACCCATCAATACCACAGGATAGTTTTGGAATTGCTAGATCCGCCAGATTCTGGTCCACCATAGTATCTCTTAGTTTGGTGAGACTCGTCCAGACATCTTCATAGGACGGTTTATCTTGGGAATGCCTCTTGGTAACTAGGTAGTAGATGTTTCTCTGGCCTTTCTTCAACTGTAGCACCCCACCAACTTCTGGATTCTGCTCCCGCAGTGTTTGGAGTTGACCAAATTTCTTGGAGAACACTACGGCGATGCCCCTGGACATTCGAAGATCTTCTGCCACACAGTGCGCTAGTGCGTAGTCAGCAGGCACCTCGAAAAGGTCTCGTGACTCCTCTCTAGTAACCCCATGTAGAACTTTCTGCCCGTTTGAATACAAGGACATAAACTTCTCGAACGTCATATCATCCTCCGGTGGCTTGAGGGTGCGAACTTGGTCATGGTTTCCAGCGTAAGGGGCCAACCTGTTGAAATGGACGACCCTTGGTTTCCCTCGGGGTGGCTTATGGATTCGGTACACAAGGTCGTTTATCCTTTTCACGATTTTATACGGGCCTTCCCACGAGTTCCGCAACTTTGGTGATAGTCCACGACGACGTTTGGGGTTGTACAGCCAAACCAGGTCATCAACCTTAAATCCTCCAGCGTCGGCCTTAATGTCATAGGTCTTCTTCATTTTATCGCTGGCACTCTGGATGTTCAGCCGGAATCGTTCGTGGATGTCGTCCATTCTCTGCCGAAGTTTGCTGACGTAGTCCTCTCTCGCAGTGTCTTGTCCTGGCGGTATCCCAAACTTCAGGTCACAAGGCAGTCGCAGTTCTCGGCCCATTATAATACTAGCAGGAGTTTGACCGGTTGACTCGTGTACTGCGGATCGATAGGCCATCAGGAACAAATGAAGATACTGGTCCCAGTCTCTTTGATGGTCAGAGACAACCTTGGACAAGTGGCGGTTGATCGTCCTGTTCATCCGTTCCACCATTCCATCGGACTGCGGATGTAGGGCCGTGGTTCTTGTCTTGCGGATGTTCAGCAGTAGACATATTTCTTGGAAAAGGTTGGATTCGAAATTTCTGCCTTGATCCGAGTGCAGCTCCATTGGAATACCGAATCGACATATCCACTCTTTCACCAAGACGTCGGCGACGGTGATGGCTTCCTGGTTGGGCAGGGCATAGGCTTCCGCCCACTTACTGAAGTAGTCCATTGCCACAAGGATGTATTTATTCCCGTGGTCGGATACGGGAAACGGGCCGGCGATGTCAATGGCGATTCTCTCGAACGGGCTGCCTACGTTGTACTGACGCATCGGGGCCTTGGGTCGTATTCGAGGTCCATTGCTAGCAGCGCATACAGCGCACTTCCTGCACCAGTCCTGGACGTCAGCTTGACAATTGGCCCAGTAAAACCGTTGCCTCACTTTCTGCAGGGTCTTTGTCACTCCCAGATGTCCTCCGGCGACTCCATCATGGATTTCCCGCAGCACTTCCTCTCTTCTGTTCCTGGGAACAATTATTTGGCGTCTGTCTTCCCCACCAATATCGGCCTCCAGCACACGTTTCAGGACCCCATTGTCCAGAATAAGAGAGTTCCATTGTGCCCAATAGGACTTAACAGCCGGCGAGTAACCTGCGACTTCCTGCCATGATGGTCTTCGATTGCCCTTCTTCCAGCTGACAACTATGCCAAGGTCGAGGTCTTTCTCTTGGTCTTTCTGGATCTTGCTGTCATTCCAGTTGTCATCCATTGCCGCGGTTCTACAAAGTGTTGCTTCTTTCTCTTCTGCTCGTCGGCAATGTGAGCAATCATCTGGACATGGTCTTCGCGACAAGGCATCTGCATTCTTATGGCTAGTTCCGGCTCGATGTTCGATCTCGAAATCGAATTCTTGGAGTCTCTCGATCCAACGTGCTACTTGACCCTCAGGATTTTTGAACTGTAAGAGCCATTTGAGAGCTGCATGGTCAGTTCTCAACAGGAATCTTCTTCCATACACGTACTTGTAGAAGTGCTCCACTCCCTTTACAACAGCTAACAGCTCTCGCCTGGTGACACAGTAATTGCGCTCTGGTTTGCTAAGCGTCTTGCTGAAATAACCAATGACCTTCTCCTGTCCCTCCTGGATCTGAGATAGGACAGCTCCAAGTCCCACGTTGCTGGCGTCCGTATCCAAAATGAATTTCCTTTCAGCTTCCTAAATGAGTCTTGACATTCTTCGGACCACTGGAATTTTGTTTGGCCCTCCGTGAGCCTGGTCAGTGGTTTAGCGATGTTGGCGAATCCCAGCACATATCGGCGATAGTATGTGCATAAACCAAGGAAACTTCGAAGTTGGTGAATGTCTTTTGGGATGGGCCAATCCTTAACAGCTTTGATCTTCTGGTCATCCACTGCTACTCCTTCCCCAGAGACAACGTAGCCGAGGTATCGTACTTCTTTTGGAACAGATGGCATTTCTTAGGGCTCAGCTTCAATCCGGAGTTCCTCAGTCGCAGGAATACTTCCTCCAAGTTTTTCACGTGGTCCTCGAACGATCTGCCGACCACAATTATGTCGTCGAGATACACTAGACACGTGTTCCATGAGAGTCCCTTCAGCACTGTCTCCATCAATCTTTCGAATGTGGCGGGAGCATTACAGAGCCCGAATGGCATAACGGTGAACTGCCACAATCCTGAGCCGATGGTAAAGCAGTCTTTTCTCGATCTTCCTGAGCAAGTTCTACTTGCCAGTATCCACTCTTCAGATCAAGGGTCGAGAAAATCGTGGAACCAGCCAACGTGTCTAGGGTGTCATCTATTCTCGGGAGAGGGTAACTGTCCTTCTTCGTGACATTATTAAGTTGGCGATAGTCTACACAAAAGCGTGTCGATCCATCCTTTTTCTTCACCAGTACGACTGGAGAGGACCAGGGACTGTCAGATGGTTCGATAACTCCTTCTTTTCCCATATCGCTGACTATTTTGTCAGCATCTTCCTTCTTGGCAAGAGGAAGTCTTCTTGCTGATTGCCGGATCGGTCGGGCACCCCCAGTATCAATCTTGTGCTGGACCACATTAGTTCGACCCCCTTTTCCTTGTCCGGTATCGAAGATGTCTTGGTACTTTTTGACTAAATCTCTTAGTTTGGGCTGTTGAGCTGGTTTTATGTCTTTGGAAGAGATGGCAACTAATTTTTCTAGTTCTGTGGGCAAGTTGTTGGGTTGGCTAATCGTACCTCGTACGCCCCGGATCACAGATGAAACTGACGAGCAGTGCCCTAAAATTGTTCCTTTCTTTAAGGTCACTGGAAAGTAATTGACATTCATGACCCTTACCGGCACAAATTTTTCAGCACGTAACAGGGTTTTCCCTAGGGCAATCCCTCGTCCAATTTTCTCATCATGAAGTTTGGGCTCGAACATCACCACGTCTCCACTGCTCGCACTCCCGTCCAGGCGAGCCTCCAGAATGGTTTCAGCCCTCTCAGGTACGCTTACATCTTCAGCCAACAGCACACGGATCAACTCTTCACTTCTCCCATGAAGTACCAGCTCTTCTCCGTTGACACGTAGGACGCCGTCTTTGAAATCCAATTCAAACCCTCTGGAATTCATGATGTCCATTCCGATGATTGCATCGTCTTCGATGTCCGCTACAAGTGCCTGATGTTTCACTTCAGTGCTGCCCAAAATTATTTCAATCGGTAGCTCGCCATATACAGTAGCTGGCTCCCCTGTTGCTGTGCGTAGCTTCCAAGTTGTCGGTTCAATTCGTTCCGGTGTTCTGGCAAAGGAAGGTCCGAGAATTGTCCTAGTCGCACCTGTATCTAGCAGCATGGTGCAAGGTTCGTTATTGATGAGACCGTCTACGAAAACACCTCTGTTCTGTCGTTGCAGGATAGCGACATATGCGTTGTTAACCGGGGCTTGCTGGACACAGGCCGACGATTGCCCCTTCTCGTCGACCTTCTTTAGTTTTCCTGCATCGGAGTCGTGTTTTCGAATGTTGGACATTTGCTACGTGCGTTGTTAACCGGGGCTTGCTGGACACAGGCCACGATTTTCTCAGGTAAAACTTCCTTCATCACTTTTCTTATGGCAGCTTCCAAGTCAGCATGCTCCTGTGAGTCTTCTTCAATACTTCGAACTTTACTTTGGTTTTTGCAGGATTGCTTTGCTGCCTCAAATTCCAAAGCGCGTGCCAGTGCGTCTACGAGATGTGTTGGACGAGCTAGTGTCAACGCTTGTCTGGTTTCTTGGTCACGGAGTCCATCCAAGAATGCCTGAACCGCTAATCGCTCCATTACATTTTCCGGTGTGGCTGGATATGCGAGACGAACCAAGCGTGCAATGTCAGCTTCGAATTCTTGTAAGGATTCGCCCGATTTCTGGCAGCGATTTTCAGTTGGGAGTGGTATACGTGTTCCAAATGGGCCTGGCCATATCGTAATTCTAGATGTTTAATCAGCTGATCATAGTCCTCCTGTTCTTGGGCGGTAAGAGTTTGTAGAATATTCGTCGCTTCTCCACGTAATGCAAGTGTTAGTGCTACAGCTCTTTCCCCTGCATTCCATCCATTTGCTTTGGCCGCTGCTTCGAACTGTCGGCGGTAATTTTCCCATGGAGTTTTTCCGTCGAATTGAGGCGGCTTCATGGAAAGCTTCCCTGTTTCAGAAATGACCTTGACATCTTTTATACCCTCTTGAACTTTATCCAAGTTCAAACTCAAGTCCAGCATTGCATTTTCGTTAACCATCTCTGTGGGGGGGCGCACTATTAATTCGTTTTTCCAGCTTACTGATCGTTTCCTTTATTTTGTCCTTTTCCGCCTCGATTCCGTCTTTGATTTCATCGCTGATTATTTCCTTCATCTTGTCCATCTCTTCCTCGACGGTTCCTATTCTTTTCTAGACGATTCGCCACACCACAGAGTTCTTTTTTTAGGCCTTCTGTGTTTTCAAGGAGCTTATCTTCCAGGCTTCTTGAATTTTCTTGAAGCTTCTCTTCAGATTTCTAGAATTTTCTTGAAGCTTCTCTTCCAGATTTCTAGAATTTTCTTCAAGCTTCTCTTCCAGATTTCTAGCATTCTCTTCCAGGCTTCTTGAATTTTCTTCCAGGCTTCTTGAATTTTCTTCCAGGCTTCTTGAATTTTCTAGAAGCTTCTCTTCCAGATTTCTAGAATTTTCTTGAAGCTTCTCTTCCAGATTTCTAGCATTTTCTTCCAGTTTATTCATTACCAAACTTAAATCACCTCCGGGAACTTCGAATAAAAATGTTTCGGGGTCCTCACCTTCTTGTATAAGTCCTTCTGCAAGTCTTTCCTGGAGTACTTGCTTTTTACCTGTTGTTTCCAGTTCCCTTTCCTCCAATTCCTGTTTCAATTCCGCTACCTTCAAATCCGCAAGGCGCACTTTTCTTGAACACATTTTGTCCTTGACGAGGTATCAGTCTGTTTTACACGAAAAGTTTATCAGTTTGTTAAAAATTCACTTCGAGAATTCTTTTTCACGGGCCACCAGTCTATTGTCTGTTTCACGCGAACAGCGTATCAGATTATATTTCCACGCTCAATTGTCCACTTCGCGAAAACCGGGCCACGTCATCTGTTTTACACGAAAAGTTTATCAGTTTGTTAAAAATTGTCCACTTCGCGAGGGCCATGTCTATTTTCTGTTTCCGCGAACAGTGTATCAGTTTATATTCCCACGCACAATTGTCCACTTTGCGAAAACCGGGCCACTGTCTATTTTGGGCGTACAAAAAGGTCTATCAATTTATTTTTCTGACTATCCACTCCACGATCACTTGTTTATTTTCAAAATCTCACTTCCGACACCAATTGTAACGTAAATAAACTTAACTTGGTTTAACTAATTTATTTAACACTTAATCTACAACTTAATTTATATTACTACGCCACTGTATAGCTCGATGGTATGGGCTCGTTCAGACTGTTTTCTCCCTCTTGAGGGCTGTCTATTTATCTCCGATACAGCATTCTCGATGTTTCCAATTCTGGTGGTTGGTGCCCAGCATGTTCCAGTTATTTCCAATATCGACCGTTGTTATCTGCCGCGTATTGACTGGATTGTTCTCGAATGTCTCCGGGGATGATCTCATCGCTGTCGATGGCAACGTGTGAGGCGACAGGTCCGGCCTAGGTTCGTTACAATATTTATGTGGACAGTTCATATTAGAATATTGTGAGGAATCACCTCCTGAAGTTTGTCAAAGTACTTTTGAATCACCCTGTATAATTCACTTCCGGACAGTTTCAAAACTATGAGAAATTTAAAATAATTCAAGTACCATGTCAAAGTATGGATAGCAACCACTGAGAGTTTTTTTTCAAGATCTCATTGATTTGAAATTTTTGAATTAATCTGAGATATTTGTCCCACATTACCCAAACTATAATTTTTTCCCGAATTTCGACGAAACCCTACTATGAACACTACTCGAATACGCCAAATTAAACCGGACCATACCCAATATAACCAAAACGGTTTTATATGTACTCATGTAAGTGAATATATAACTGGTGGTAGAGCATGCAGAATGCTTGATCCATACTCCATAATGCAACTGTTGTTCACGATGCAACAACATCCATGTACGGCGGCTCGGAAGCCGTCCTGCCTCCGTGGTGAAATTCATTTCCTGGGAGGCGGTGGTGGCGCGTCTTCGTTCACGCTGCCGTTTGATCAGGAAACGAATCCGGACTCGAAAATAGAAAACAAAGCGTTAACGAGACTTATCTGTTTACGTCGTCGTCGATTCGGTTCACTCGGTCGTTACACGGACTCGTGTGTCCTTTTACGAAGAATGCATTAATGTTCACCTCGCGATTATTCGAACACAACACGAGCGATACACCGTTTTCAGATATGGGTATGAAGTACGCTCCGGTCTTGAGTTTACTATTTTTTTATTTTATTTTTTATATGCTTTATTGTCGATAAAATCTAGTTTTGTTGACAAAGTAAAAGGTAAACAGTACAAAATAATAATGGTTATATACGCACAAGCATGTAAAATAAATCAGTAAAATATCGAAAAGTATAACTGAAAACATTGCTGAGAAACTTAAGGATGAAATTCAGAAGCTTAAGGATGACAATGCGCAAATTACTAGAAGAGTAGAAGAACAGGATAGAATTATAGAAGCTCTGGTTAGAAAGCAAGAAAAACAAGATGAAGTTACTAGAAGTCAAAACATTTTATTCTATGGATTACAAGAGAGTGAGGGAGAAATCTGCAGTAAGTTGGTTTTAGACATAGTAAAAGGAACAATGAACTTGAACGTTAGTGAAGAAGTTATTGCATCATCCTTCAGATTAGGAAGAAAGGTAAACGATATAATCAGACCAATATTAGTGAGATTTTCTACCGTCTATTATAAGGAACTGGTCTACAAGAATAAGAGACATCTAAAACAAACTAAGGTTATCGTAAGAGAAGACCTTACTCCTGAAAAAGTTAAAGTATTGAAAGCTGCACTGAATAAAGTGGGTAGGAATGGAACCATTTGGTCACATCATGGAAACGTGTTTGTGAAACTTAATAATGCTAATCAAATTAGGAAGTTAACCTCCATAGAGGACATTGATAAAATTTAATCGTTCTGAATATTTTTTAGATATATGTGTATATATATTTTTCTTTTTTTTCTCTCTTTCTTTCCTCTCTTGATTATATATTGAAATATATATCATCATACTTTTATTTCGTCATAGAATGAAAACTCACATAGCTTTATTTAAATCGTTGTATGTTAACTCATAATAGGATTAATTTTGCAGCACCAGCAATATGGGTGCAATTGACTCACACCATTGTGGTGGTTCTTTTTTTTGCTTTGTTGGTGGTTTTTGCTGAATTTGAAAATATAATATTACTTTTTGCAACTTCATATTATTTCTACTGTTGATAAAAATTAGTTCAGGGACACTTAAGAGATGGATTTCTTGAAGGTTGGCTGTATCAATGCTAGATCATTAGTTCCTTCGATAACTGATGTAAAACAAACTATTTCGGAGAATGATTTTGATATTTTTTTGATATGTGAAACTTGGTTAAAAAATTCTGTTAATAATTCTGTTATAAATATTAGTAATTATCGCTTATACAGAGCTGATAGAAATTGTCATGGTAAGGGAGTATGTATATATGTTAGAAATAAGATACGTAGCGAGATACTTATTAGTAGATTGGACTATATTTGGGAACAACTATGGGTTAAGGTAGTTATTAATAAGAAATCATTTGCTGTAGGTATTATTTATAAACCACATGAACAAAATACGAATATTTTTTTAAATTAATTTGAAGATAGTCTTGCTTCAATATATCCTACTGTTGATGAAATTATTTGTATGGGAGATTTCAATTTAAATTTATTAGAGTGTGATAATACGAGCGTTAAAAAATTCAGTTCGATTTTAGAATCACTCAATCTATGTCAAGTAATTGATGAACCTACTAGAATCACTGCTACATCTGCAACACTTTTAGTCTATGTAATAATTCCCGAAGGTACTAATTATAATAAAGGTATTATGCAACAAGTAATTTCAGATCATTCAATGGTATTTTGTGAGTTAAAAATGTCTAATGAACAGAGAGGTCCTAAACTTGTTACATACAGAAATTTCAAAAATTTTGATGATGATAATTTTCAACGTGATCTATTTGACACGTCATTTTTCAGGATATATGATCAGGAAACAGTAGATGGGAAGGTTTCTTACTTAGTCAATTGTCTAAATTATTTGCTTGATAGGCATGCTTCTATTGTTACCTCGAGGGTAACAAAACCTAAAGCACCGTGGATAACATTTCCTATAAAGAAAATGATGGATGAAAGAGACAAAGCTCTAAGAAAGTATAAAAGAACGAAAACTGAAGCAACTTTACAAACTTATAAAAATTTACGAAATTTTACATTTCAATCCATCAAAAGAGAGAAAAGGGCCTATTTTATCTATCAATTCAGTAACAGTAAACCAAAAGATATATGGCGAATTTTAAGAGCTAATAAATTTCTACCGGACAAATCACTTGATATACCAGAAAATCTGAGGGATCCAAATAAAGTTAATAGGTTTTTATTGAATCAGTGCCGCAATCTGAACCATCGGAAGAATTAAAGTCTTTTTTATAAATCAAATAAACTCAATAATTCCGATTTCAAATTTAGTGAAACTAATGATTTGCTTGTCTATGAAGCAATTTGTGACATAAATCAAACGCTACCGGATGTGATGGATTAAGTATAAATTTCATCAAACTGTGTTGTCCATTTATTATCCCGTATATTACACATATTGTGAATTTTTGCATAACCGAAAATGTCATCCCGGAGGTATGGAAAAAAGCAGTTGTCAAAGTTCTACCTAAAAACAAGATCCAACTGAGTTCAAAGACTTACGTCCAATAAGTATTCTACCTGCGTTGTCAAAAATCTTGGAAAAAACTTTAGAATCTCAAATTAAGAATTATTTACATATACATTCACTATTACCTTCAATACAGTCAGGTTTTCGTAAAGGTTACAGTTGTACTACTGCTTTAATTCATGTTATTGATGATATTTTCAAAGCTACTGATTCGGGTTATTCAACAGTGCTGGTTATGCTAGATTTTAGTCGCGCTTTTGATACGATAAATTACGATTTAATGATTTGTATTTTGGAATATATGGGTTTCTCTAATGATGCTTGTTCTTTAATAGAGAACTACCTTAAACTTAGGCAACAGCAAGTTTTCATGAATGGTATTAGTTCAGATTATCTCGTATTAGGATCTGGTGTACCTCAAGGGTCGATCCTTGGGCCACTACTATTTTCTATATATGCTTCTCGTCTCTTAAAAAAAATTCAGGACTGCAAAGTTCATTTATATGCTGATGATACTCAGCTGTATTATAGCTTTAGGCAGGCTGATGTGGATAACGCTTGTGTCGTTATCAATAAAAATCTAGAGGAATTTATCAGTTATGCAACTGAACACTGCCTACTTATAAACACAACAAAATCTAAAATCATGCTGTTTGGCACTAAGCAAAACAGAAAACATTTATTGAATTTAGTAAATATTACTATTGGTAATGAAGAATTAGAGGTGGTAAGTGAAGCAAAAAATTTAGGAGTTATATTAGACTCTGAACTGAGATTTGAAAGGCATATAAATAGGTTGTTACAACGGGCGTATTGTAATATTAAAATGATATACGGCAATCGACACCTTTTTCCTATTCATGTTAAAAAATATCTCTGTGAAACACTTGTGCTATCATTATTCAATTACGCAGATGCTCTGTACGGACCTAATCTAACGCACCTATATAAAAATAAGATTCAGAAAGTTCAAAACTCATGCTTACGTATGATTTTTGGTATAAGAAGACGACAACGAGTATCTCATAAATTGAAGGAGATTGGATGGTTACATATGGAGAATAGAAGAAAGGTTCATTTTATTACCTTATGCCATAAAATAATTATTGATAAGAAACCTTCCTATCTACACCGCAAAATTACGTATCGTTCAGATGTCCATAATGTAAATATTAGAAAAAGAGGTTTACTCATAATACCTCACTTCACGACTGAGCTTTTCAGACGTTCGTTTACATACCAAATTTACTTTCAATACAATGCCATTCCATCCGAGTTTAAGATTTATAATATTTCAAAATTCAAAGGAAGCCTCAAAAAATATATATTGGACAATCAAATTTAGCATAAACGTAAAATATCTACCTGCTCATTTCTTACTTAAAAAAGTAAACTCGTAAGTTTGTTTCTCGCCTTGTATATCATCTATTATAGATTGTCTCGCTTTGTTGATCTTCTCTTATGTCATCAACTATAAAATGTTTAATGCTTATTTATATCTAATTTGTATCTAATATTGTACCTACTATGATACACTCATATTTTCATTTTCATTGAATTTTTCTTTTTTTTTTTTTTTTCTCTTGTTTTGCAAATAGTGATTAATTTATTTAATTCTATGTTTTATCAGCTACTAACTATGAATTACACAAGATTTGTTAGGGTTGAGGAAATATTTTTTTTTCAGCAATTACAAAAAAATGTTAAATATATGTCAATACATGAATAAAATATCGATATAAAAAATTAAAAATGTTATTTGAGCATTTTGTCAATTTTTCGAGTTATAAGCATCGCTCTAATCTAGTATACAATACAATAAAAGCATTAAAATCACAAATTAAAAGACAGTTCACATTTTGTTAGTGAAAGTTGTCATTGTAAAATTCTTGCAAACTATAATAGGGTCTGCTCACGAGTAGTTTTTTAATATATTTTCTAAAGCTTTCAGTACTATCGTGGCTCTCTCTAGAATGAGACGGTAAGTGGTTATACATTTTGACGCCGTTATAGAAAATTGAGTCCTTTACCAGGGATGAGGAAGGCAAGGGTAATTTTAAATTATTTTTTGATTTTTGGCGAGTATTATGACACGATGAAATATTTTCAAAATTTGAAATATGTTTATGTATAAGACAGACAGTTTCCATATTGAAACACGAAATACGTTAGAGCGAGAAGAAAGTTATGAAGGCGGCACTTTTTCGTTTTTTTCTGGGTATCTGCGAAAATTCCTTGGGAAGGTCCTTCGAGGGGACGAGGGCCCTTGAAATTGCTACTACCGATGCCGCTATGAGTGTTATCGGTAGTACAGGGCGTACCTTTATTAACTACCAATATGGATAACACTCCATAAGACGCAATGTTGAGAAAGTAAATTCACGAAAATCAGTCTGTCCTTTTTCATGCGGGCGCTTGAAAACTTCAGACATAAATATTTAATGATAAATGATTCATCGTCCCAAGAATTGAATATAGTTGGATTCAACGCGAATTAGGACCAGGGAGTAAAACTAATTTTTTATCGCTGACTTATCGGAATTGATTTATTCTTTTTTCATAACTGAAATGACAATATTCACGTATAGATTGAAACAAAGAACAAATCTAATTATTCACGCAGATAAAAGTCGAGATACCAGCTAAATCAGATTCATGTGTAATATACAGTGTGACCCATTTAAAATGGAACCACCCCTGTAGAATACGCATTTTTCAATCATTCTCAAAAATTTTGTATTATATTAAGCATCAAAAACTGTATCTTGACACAAATTTTCATAACTTTAGTTTCATTTCCAAGGCACTCTATGGTTTTTTTTTCTTCGTCAAAAACGGCAAAAGTTTATTAGGCAATTTTTGTTTTGAAATTTGACTACACCACTGGATTCGTAGTCGTTAAAAATAAAAACCATGAAAATTTCATAAGAAAATATTGGTTAACAACGAAGTTACAACAACTTTAATTCTGGAAACAAAGTATTCGATTATACTTTTTATTTAGATTATAGACATATTTAAAATCTGGCAACACTGCCGATACAAAGTAGAACACCAGTGAACTTCTACAGTGAAAATCCGAAGTCAATAGCTCATTCCGTTCTACAGTTATAACTCCTCAAAGTATGGTTATGTGAGCAATTTGTGGTGAAAGCGATTTTGTAATAAAAATCTGACTACGCCACTGGATTTGTAAATTATATTCGCATAAAATCATTTATTTAAGTTTAGGTTATAAGTGTATTCGAAAAAAACAGAAAATTAAGAATTTATTTTCAAGTTATGCAGTCTTCCATAGCCGATAAAAACGAAATGAACCGAATCAAGTTTTAAAGTATCAAAATTATTTATTGATTAATAAAACAGAAAGCAGGACAAAACATGTTCCTTTTAAATTATGCAAGACTCAATTAAAACAAGCTTTCAGAGAAGGTATCAATAATTTGAGGAAAGCTGAACTAATACATTAGGCATAGGTATTGTACTAAATCAATAGTAGGCTGTGATTTAGTACACCACAAATCGCTCACATTACCATACTTTCAGGAGTTATAACTGTAGAACAGAATGAGCTATTGACTTTAGATTTTTGCTGTACAAATTCACTGGTGTTCTACTTTGTATCGGCAGTGTTGCCAGATTTTAAATATGTCTATAATCTAAATAACAATTATAATCAAATACTTTGTTTCCAAAATTAAAGTTGTAACTTCGTTGTTAACCAATATTTTTTCATGAAATTTTGATGGTTTTCATCTATAACGACTATGAATCCAGTGGTGTAGTCAAATTTGAAAACAAAAATTGCCTAATGAACTTTTGCCATTTTTGACAAGGAAAAAAAACCATAGTGTGCCGTGGAAATGAAACTAAAGTTATGAAAATTTGTGTCAAGATACAGTTTTTGATGCTTAATATTAAACAAAAAATATTTTTGAGATTGACTGAAAAATGTGTGTTCTACAGGGGTGGTTCCATTTTAAATGGGTCACACTGTATGTGAATGTGGGAAATGTTATATAGGGCAAACTAAACAATACCTAAAAACCAGAATATATCAACACACATATGACTGCTATGGAAAGAATAGAAATAAAAAATAAAAAACAGCACTTGCTGCACATCATTTTGATTCGTCTTGCAATTTTGATTTCGATTCAGTAAAAAATTTGGAGAAAGATGACTTATTCAAAGATATTGTTGGGAGAAATGATTCAAATCAATGTCCATGATAATTACGTAAACCAAAAAAGTGATTCATTAAACCTGACAAAAATATACACCCATATTCTAGAAAGGTTCAAAAGAAAAACACATTTCTGAATAAAGATACACAAAAGATCTGTTTTGTTTTTTTCGTTTCTTTATCTTTGTAGCGTTGAAATATTTCAGGTGGGATGATCAATTGCATATTGACCATACACGGTTTTGTGTATTGTTTCATTTTAACGTGTCTGTATTTGTTAATATACAATTTTAAAATTTTTAATGAGTAATTTGTGCCAATGTGTTTTTATTGACCAGAGTTTGTATCGACTACTCAACAGTTTTCTAGTTGAATCCATGAGCAGGAAAAACTTAGTTTTAAAGGTGGGTCATAGATATGTTCTTTGTTTCAATATCTATACGTGAATATTATCATTTCAGCTTTGAAAAAGGAAACGTCAGCGATAAAAAATTTGTTTTACTCCCTGATCCTAATTCCCGTTAAATCCAACTATATAAATATTTGAGCTTAGGCTATTTATTTGCATTTTGACCAGATAAGGTTTCCAGTTTAACCCTCAGAGGGCAGATTTTTTATATTGTATTATTGCATGTTTATGCTTATAAAATAAACTCAATATAAGTCAGAAAATGTTTTTTTTTTCATTTAGCAAAAAATATAAGATGGTTTCTCCACGTATTGTGGACAGACCAGCAGCACATTACTAAATAAAAAAATGAACATATATATTTTAGACACATAATATTATTATAATACATAATAAGTCTTACATTTAATAATTTTTCAGTCTTACATAATTTAGTAATTTTTGTCATGAAATTTTTTCTAACAGTTTTTTTATCCGATAGGTACAGTCCCACTTCACAGGTGGAACAAGACCACCTGGTTCTATTTTGGTCTGCTTTGGAACCACATAGGGCACATCTTCTGGAGGTACCATGCACAGGCATGTATACCGCCTTGTCCCACCTTTTTTCTAACGGAATATTTTTCTTAAATTTGGTCACTAGTGCTTCTTCACTAGGTCTGCCTCTTCTGGGTATCTCAGGACCAGCCCCTATCAGCCCATCTACAATTGCGATTCGAAATTTTTTAAGATTCATGTTGTTCTCCCCACCAATTCTTTGAGTGAGAATTATAAAAGAGTTGACCACTGTGGCATCTAGAAAGTACCAAATAATCCTATGATACCATTTGTGACCCTTTCTGTTGATTTCGTAAGTCAAATTTTTCAACGTAGCCCATGCTAGAGTTGTAATTTATTACCAATGTGGGGCAACGAATAATCTCCCTTTCCCCATCTTTCTTCTTGCGACTTGCAGTTTCAGCAAGGTCAGGACTATGAAAATTGCTGCGAAATAACACAGCTTTGTTATCCACCTATTTCTTACAAGAAATTCCATCATTTGTCATTCTCCAATCATCTTCACCCCGCTTCATGGATTTATCTGTCTCTGCGCAATCCAACTCTTTTTTGTTTCATAGTGCCATATGCGTTCAGAATCCAACTAAAATATTTTTGGATGAATGGCGACCGTTGAATATGATTTCAATCGTTGGATTTGCGGGAATTCGGTCGAAATGTTGAAGAAAACAAATTTTTAAATTGTCGACGTTTCGAAACTACTTTATTGTTTCATTCTCAAGACTCTGGAGTACAAAAACAAGAACATACAATTAAAATGAGAGTCTAGAATGTGTTTTTTTTTGGTAAAAACAGAATAAATTAAGTAAAATTACATCGTTAAAAAAAAATATTTAAAAACACTTCGAACACATTACAGAAAACAGCAATGATGAGTACTTACATTTAGGATGGTTTTCCGAGTTTGAAAAGGGTAAAATAAATAATTTCGACATAAAATATAAATAGATACTCAAGTTCCTGAAATACGTCAACACAGACATGAAGCAAAGGAACAACTGAACGGTCGGTGAATCATGTTTTTATAATGTAAAAAAGGCTCATGAAAGAAATGAGTATTGGAATCGGAAAAAGCCGTTCAATAAAGATCTAGGATTAATGTTTGGTCTTTTCTATTCTATTCTAAATATGAAGTGTGTAGGTTTTCAATATCGGACCTTTTGTTAACACATTTTGTTCCATGTTTTGTTATTTCGATCATTTCGTTCAAGAGTCTTTTTTTTTCAATCGTCTGTTGTCCTATAATACTGGCTGAATTGAAGTCGAAAGTATAAAGTGATGATTTACAGTGCTCTGCAAGGCTAGTGGGGTTTTTGATAGTTTTAAGCGGGTTGTGTATATTTTTACAATCCCTCATGAGTTCAGTCAGCCTCTGCTTTAGATACCTCCCCGTTTGTCCTATATACACCTTCTCACACTCAGCACATGTAATGGAGCGACTAGCGGTTCAAGCATTCTTGGATGGACTCCGTGACCAAGAAACCAGACAAGCGTTGATATTAGCTCGTCCAACACATCTCGTAGACGCACTGGCACGAGCTTTGGAATTTGAGGCAGCAAAACAATGCTGCAAAAGCCAAAGTAAAGTTCAAACGATTGAGGAAGACTCACAGGAGCCTGCTAACTTGGAAGCTGCCATAAGAAAAGTGATGAAGGAAGTGTTGCCTGAGAAAAGACATATAAGATGCCGGAATTGTCGCAAAATTGGACATGTGCGTAGCAAATGTCCAACATTCATCGACTCCGATGCAGGAAAACTAAGAAAGGTCGATGAGAAGGGGCAATCGTCGGCATGTGTCCGGCAAGCCCCGGTTAACAACGCATATGTCGCTATGCTTCAACGACAGAACAAGGGTGTCTTCGTAGACGGTCTCATCAATAACGAGCCTTGCACCATGCTGCTAGATACAGGTGCGACTAGGACAATTCTCGGGCCTTCCTTTGCCAGAACACCGGAACGGATTGAACCGACAACTTGGAAGCTACGCACAGCAACAGGGAGCCAGCTACTGTATATGGCGAGCTACCGATTGAAATAATTTTGGGCAACACTAAAGTGAAACATCAGGCACTTGTAGCGGACATCGAAGACGATGCAATCATCGGAATGGACATCATGAATTCCAGAGGGTTTGAATTGGATTTCAAAGACGGCGTCCTACGTGTCAACGGAGAAGAGCTGGTACTTCATGGGAGAAGTGAAGAGTTGATCCGTGTGCTGTTGGCTGAAGATGTAAGCGTACCTGAGAGGGCTGAAACCATTCTGGAGGCTCGCCTGGACGGGAGTGCGAGCAGTGGAGACGTGGTGATGTTCGAGCCCAAACTTCATGATGAGAAAATTGGACGAGGGATTGCACTAGGGAAGACCTTGTTGCGTGCTGACAATTTTGTGCCGGTAAGGGTCATGAATGTCAATTATTTCCCAGTGACCTTGAAGAAAGGAACAATTTTGGGGCACTGCTCGTCAGTTTCATCCGTGATCCGGGGCGTACGAGGTACGATTAGCCAACCCAACAACTTGCCCACAGAACTAGAGAAATTAGTTGCCATCTCTTCCAAAGACATAAAACCAGCTCAACAGCCCAAACTAAGAGATTTAGTCAAAAGTACCAAGACATCTTCGATACCGGACAAGGAAAAGGGGTCGAACTAATGTGGTCCAGCACAAGATTGATACTGGGGTGCCGACCGATCCGGCAATCAGCAAGAAGACTTCCTCTTGCCAAGAAGGCAGAGGCTGACAAAATAGTCAGCGATATGGGAAAAGAAGGAGTTATCGAACCGTCTGACAGTCCCTGGTCCTTCCAGTCGTACTGGTGAAGAAAAAAGGGTGGATCGACACGCTTTTGTGAGACTATCGCCAACTAAATAGTGTCACGAAGAAGGACAGTTACCCTCTCCCGAGAATAGATGACACCCTAGACACGTTGGCTGGTTCCACGATTTTCTCGACCCTTGATCTGAAGAGTGGATACTGGCAAGTAGAACTCGCTCAGGAAGATCGAGAAAAGACTGCTTTTACCATCGGCTCAGGATTGTGGCAGTTCACCGTTATGCCATTCGGGCTCTGTAATGCTCCCGCCACATTCGAAAGATTGATGGAAACAGTACTGAAGGGACTCTCATGGAACACGTGTCTAGTGTATCTCGACGACATAATTGTGGTCGGCAGATCGTGAGGACCACGTGAAAACTTGGAGGAAGTATTCCTGCGATTGAGGAACTCCGGATTGCAGCTGCGCCCTATGCATTGTCACCTGTTCCAAAAAGATGTACGATACCTCGGCCACGTTGTCTCTGGGGAAGGAGTAGCAGTGGATGACCAGAAGATCAAAGCTGTTAAGGATTGGCCCATCCCAAAGACATTCACCAACTTCGAAGTTTCCTTGGTTTGTGCACATACTATCGCCGATATGTGCTGGGGTTTGCAAACATCGCTAAACCACTGACCAGGCTCACGGAAGGTCAAACAAAGTTCCAGTGGTCCGAAGAATGCCAAGACTCGTTCAGGAAGCTGAAGGGAGCTTTGATTAACGCACCTGTTCTGAGCTATCCCTTACCCAACGGGAAGTTCATTTTGGATACGGACGCCAGCAACGTGGGACTTGGAGCTGTCCTATCTCAGATCCAGGAGGGGCAGGAGAAGGTCATTGGTTATTTCAGCAAGACGCTCAGCAAACCAGAGCGCAATTACTGTGTCACCAGGCGAGGCTGTTAGCTGTTGTAAAGGGGGTGGAGCACTTCTACAAGTACGTGTATGGAAGAAGATTCCTGTTGAGAACTGACCATGCAGCTCTCAAATGGCTCTTACAGTTCAAAAATCCTGAGGGTCAAGTAGCACGTTGGATCGAGAGACTCCAAGAATTCGATTTCGAGATCGAACATCGAGCCGGAACTAGCCATAAGAATGCAGATGCCTTGTCGCGAAGACCATGTCCAGATGATTGCTCACATTGCCGACGAGCAGAAGAGAAAGAAGCAACACTTTGTAGAACCGCGGCAATGGATGACAACTGGAATGACAGCAAGATCCAGAAAGACCAAGAGAGAGACCCCGACCTTGGCTTAGTCGTCAGCTGGAAGAAGGGCAATCGAAGACCATCATGGCAGGAAGTCGCAGGTTACTCGCCGGCTGTTAAGTCCTATTGGGCACAATGGAACTCTCTTATTCTGGACAATGGGATCCTGAAACGTGTGTTGGAGGCCGATATTGGGGAGAATAGGTAATTGTTCCCAGGAACAGAAGAGAGGAAGTGCTGCGGGAAATCCATGATGGAGTCGCCGGAGGACATCTGGGAGTGACGAAGACCCTGCAGAAAGTGAGGCAACGGTTTTACTGGGCCAATTGTCAAGCTGACGTCCAGGACTGGTGCAGGAAGTGCGCTGTATGCGCTGCTAGCAATGGACCTCGAATACGCCCCAAGGCCCCGATGCGTCAGTACAACGTAGGCAGCCCGTTCGAGAGAATCGCCATTGACATCGCCGGCCCGTTTCCCGTATCCGACCACGGGAATAAATACATCCTTGTGGCAATGGACTACTTCAGTAAGTGGGCGGAAGCCTATGCCCCCAACCGGAACCCCCCCTGCCCAAAGAATGGAAATGCCTCGACCGTCGCCGACGTAAATATCACCCCAAGACAAAACCACGGCCCTCTCCGCAGTCCGATGGAATGGTGGAACGGATGAACAGGACGATCAACCGCCACTTGTCCAAGGTTGTCTCTGACCATCAAAGAGACTGGGACCAGTATCTTCATTTGTTCCTGATGGCCTATCGATCCGCAGTACACGAGTCAACCGGTCAAACTCCTGCTAGTATTATAATGGGCCGAGAACTGCGACTGCCTTGTGACCTGAAGTTTGGGATACCGCCAGGACAAGACACTGCGGGAGAGGACTACGTCAGCAAACTTCGGCAGAGAATGGACGACATCCACGAACGAGTCCGGTTGAACATCCAGAGTGCCAGCGATAAAATGAAGAAGACCTATGACATCAAGGCCGACGCTGGAGGATTTTAGGTTGATGACCTGGTTTGGCTGTACAACCCCAAACGTCGTCGTGGACTATCACCAAAGTTGCGGAACTCGTGGGAAGGCCCGTATAAAATTGTGAAAAGGATAAACGACCTTGTGTACCGAATCCATAAGCCACCCCGAGGAAACCAAGGGTCGTCCATTTCAACAGGTTGGCCCCATACGCTGGAAACCATGACCAAGTTCGCACCCTCAAGCCACCGGAGGATGATATGACGTTCGAGAAGTTTATGTCCTTGTATTCAAACGGGCAGAAAGTTCTACATGGGGTTACTAGAGAGGAGTCACGAGACCTTTTCGAGGTGCCTGCTGACTACGCACTAGCGCACTGTGTGGCAGAAGATCTTCAAATGTCCAGGGGCCTCGCCGTAGTGTTCTCCAAGAAATTTGGTCAACTCCAACACTGCGGGAGCAGAATCCAGAAGATGGTGGGTGCTACAGTTGAAGAAAGGCCAGAGAAACATCTACTACCTAGTTACCAAGAGGCATTCCCAAGATAAACCGTCCTATGAAGATGTCTGGAAGAGTCTCACCAAACTAAGAGATACTATGGTGGACCAGAATCTGGTGGATCTAGCAATTCCAAAATTGTCCTGTGGTATTGATGGGTTGGACTGGAGAGTCATAAGAAGTATGCTGGAGGCGATATTCAGATCCAGCGGCGTCAAGATTTTGGTTTGCTGTAACCCTCTTCCACGACCGATCATGAAGACCGTGGAGTGTTACTTCCATCGAACTTCACGGTGCAGATATGGGGAGTCATGCAGATATCGTCACACTCCAAGGATGAAATTTCGGGACAAATGTCTTAAGAAGAGGGCAATGTAACGAACCTAGGCCGGACCTGTCGCCTCACGTGTTGCCATCGACAGCGATGAGATCATCCCCGGAGATATTCGAGAACCATCCAGTGCGCTCTTCCGCGGAAAACAACGGTCAATATTGGAAACAATTGGAACATGCCGTCGCCAACCGTCCGAATTCGAAACATCGAGAATGCTGTATCGGAGATAAATAGGAAAACCTCAAGTGGAGTAGGACAATCTGAACGAGCCCATACGATCGAGCTATTCAATGGCGTAGTAATATAAATTAAGTTGTAGATTAAGTGTTAAATAAATTAGTTAAACCAAGTTAAGTTTATTTACGTTACAGTATTTTATAGATGATATTAGATTTTAGTTCTTTTGGTGTTTTAGTTTTGAGTTTCGTGAAAAATGTTTTTTGACTCTGTTTTCACATTTCATGCTGACATGCTAACACCTCAACTTTGCAAGGTTTTAGAAAATGTAAATCTTAAAGTCAGCATGAAATGTGAAAACACAGTCAAAAAACATTTTTTCACGCAACTCAAAACTAAAACACCAAAAGAACTAAAATCTAATATCATCTATAAAATACCATGTGCTGAGTGTGAGAAGGTGTATATAGGACAAACGGGGAGGTATCTAAAGCAGAGGCTGACTGAACACATGAGGGATTGTAAAAATATACACAACCCGCTTAAAACTATCAAAAACCCCACTAGCCTTGCAGAGCACTGTAAATCATCACTTCATACTTTCGACTTCAATTTAGCCAGTATTATAGGACAACAGACGATTAAAAAAAAAAGATTCTTGAACGAAATGATCGAAATAACAAAACATGGAACAAAAGGTCCGATATTGAAAACCTACACACTTCATATTTCAATCTAATAGAAAAGACCAAACATTAATCCTAGATCTTTATTGAACGGCTTTTTCCGATTCCAATACTCATTTCTTTCATGAGCCTTTTTTACATTATAAAAACATGATTCACCGACCGTTCAGTTGTTCCTTTGCTTCATGTCTGTGTTGACGTATTTCAGGAACTTGAGTATCTATTTATATTTTATGTCGATTTTTTTTTTATTGGTGCCCCTTTTTACCCATTCAAAGCACGCCTCAGCGTGTTTAAATCGAACTTAAAAAAAACGCGCGTCTAAATGACAAATTTTTTATTATTAATCTGACCTTGTCAAATAAAATATTACTAACAACTCGTTCATTTATATGTGATACCTCTTACTCCTCCATCCATTTGATGA
The DNA here is from genome assembly GCA_018342105.1 of Gonioctena quinquepunctata. Taxonomy (NCBI): domain Eukaryota; kingdom Metazoa; phylum Arthropoda; class Insecta; order Coleoptera; family Chrysomelidae; genus Gonioctena; species Gonioctena quinquepunctata. The sequence goes on along the minus strand of JAFIRS010002093.1, from coordinate 94,541 downwards.
ACTTTTCATATTCTTTTTTATATATATCACTGGATTTTCGCGGTATTAACCGCGATTCTGCCTCACTATTCAAAAAATCGATATTAGAATAATTCATTTTTGAGCTCTGGTGACAACAAATATTGATCTTTGGTAACAAATTGCAAATGAATGTTTTTCTCATTTCCATGACAACGAAAGGTATACTGATGTCACATCACGAATTCAACCTTCTTGCATTATTAGTTCTTATTTCTATTTTTTGTAGTAATAATACCAGTATATATGATTTCAAAGTGCACCAATAAAAAAAAATAACGTAAAGTATTCGTGGATAACTGGTCTTAAAAACACTTGCTCTATTTCGAGCACTCCGGCTACGCCGTCGTGCTCGAAAAATCGCGCGTGTTTTAAAGCCCTTTTTATCCACTTATACTCTAATATAGTAATTTTACCCTTTTTAAACTCGGAAAACCATCCTAAATGTAAGTACTCATTATTGATGTTTTCTGTAATGTGTTCGAAGTGTTTTTAAATATTGTTTTTTTAACGATGTAATTTTACTTAATTTATTCTGGTTTTACCAAAAAAAAACACATTCTAGAATCTCATTTTAATTGTATGTTCTTGTTTTTGTACTTCAGAGTCTTGAGAATGAAACAATAAAGTTTCGAAACGTCGACAATTTAAAAATTGTTTTTTTTCAACATTTCGACCGAATTCCCGCAAATCCAACGATTGAAATAAAATACTTTTGTTATTGTGACACTTCCAGTTTCTCCGTTAGTGAGGTGATCTTTGTTATTTTCAATAGGATACCCTGTATTTTATGAAATTTTTGGATTTCTCTTATGATTCTGATTAAAATTCATGTATCATACCCTCTACCCAAAATGAACCGTTTTTGAGTTATTCGATTTTTCTAGAAAAAATGACAAATGCATGCAACCTATCGAACATACGCCAGTTTCATGTGAATTCAATTTTTTAATGATATGCAATGACTGAATCATGAATATTGACGGTTGGACGGATCACTCTCCATATATCTCCACTGAATAATTACAGGGTGCGCAAAAAATTGGGCCCAGAAAGTGAATGAGGAACATTGAAAATCTCAATTTTTTTCAAATAAAACCCAATTTTTTGTTTTCATGATTCAATTCTATTATGGAAATGAGCCTCAGTTGAAAAGGGAAACATTCTCAATTGAATATTGATAGAAAGATTTTTCTGTAAATTGAAAAATCCACGATTAAAATGAAGTTATTTTTTGTGAATGTCTAACAGAAAACAACTACTTCCAGATGTAGTTCAATGTCCAGCGTGGCTTTAGCCGGGGAAGTAGTTGTTTTCTAGAAAAATCGAATTAAACGGTTTTCTTCACATAAAGGATTCAATATAAAATTGAACCAGAAAATGGTAGATCTCAGGTGAAAAACAACTACTTTCCTGGCAAATACCACGCAGAACATTGAATGATATTCACCTGAAAATCCATGCATACTTCCATAAAATATCAATGGACATTGAATGCAAATGTTTCTTTCTGATAAGCTCGATTATGTTTAATTTATGTCGTGTTCACCTAACAATCCGCATACCGGTTTCAGGCTTCTTGGCCCTCATCAGTACGGAGTAGTCAACCAGCCAAAGGTGCAAAGAACTCTGGCTGAAGTGAGACACAACGTAAACAAACCATCATCGATCTTGTAACACCTATAGGTACGCCGGAAAAGATAAACTTTAACTGGCGGTACCTAGTGACAGAAAGAAACACTCCGAAAATCTCCCACCTCGATAGGTTTCTAAATAAAAGATTCCCTCTCAGTAGGAGTGGCAAGCCCGTCTAGCATATAGTGAAAGAAAAGTGCCATGTGAAGTGGAATGAATAGAAAAATCGAATTAAACGGTTTTCTTCACATAAAGGATTCAATATAAAATTGAACCAGAAAATGGTAGATCTCAGGTGAAAAACAACTACTTTCCTGGCAAATACCACGCAGAACATTGAATGATATTCACCTGAGATCTACCATTTTCTGGTTCAATTTTATATTGAATCCTTTATGTGAAGAAAACCGTTTAATTCGATTAGTTGTTTTCTGTTAGATATTCACAAAAAATAACTTCATTTTAATCGTGGATTTTTCAATTCACAGAAAAATATTTCTATCAATATTCAATTGAGAATGTTTTCCCTTTTCAACATGAATACCCCACAAGAGGTTATCTTGACGATGGAAGATAGTGACTAAAGTTCTTCTTTCAGTCGCAGATGATTCCACATCTGATTTTATGAACATCCTGTTTATATTTTCAACAAATCGAGCCTTAGTTCTAATTTACTTCTCCATACCCAAAACATATAGTTTCGGAGATATTCCATAATAGTACTTAATTCTGCATATTAACTGCCTGAAATTTTGCATATCTACCGAAAAAAAACTCAAAAACAGTTCATTTTGGGTATGGGGTTGTAATGGTTTTAGAAAAGTACACAGGTTCTTTGTATTTTCTTTATTTCAAAATACAGCACATCCAGTCAAACAAAACTCTAAAAAGGTATATAGATTGAGTTTTCCTTCATATGTAACTACTTATGAATATTCATTGAAATATACACATACTCAATTAAATAACAACTTACCTAATACTAGGAATTATTCTTAAATCAGTTGAGTTGAACTGTATCGGAATAAGTAGCCCAAAAAGCTATTAGAATTCGAAGGAATATCAATATTGTATTTCTTTTCGGATAAAACAGTTGGTCGTTGTTTATGTTTCCAAGAGCATATATGACATAAAGTTGAGGATATTATCAGGATGATTCCCAAATATTCTGCTACACGGTATGATACATGAATTTGAACCAGAATCATGAGAGGAAACCAAAAATTTCATAGAATACAGGGTGCCTCATTGAACAAAGATTACGCCACTCCTGGAAAAACCGGAAGTGTCACAATAACGAAAATATAGTTAGATTTTCAATGTCAAAGACTACAAATTTTCAGAATCATGCTACTACTACCCTGTATAGTTAGGGGGTAAAACTATGCAATAAAGAACAATAAAGAACAAGATAGGGAGAAAAACGGTTTTGAAGGAGTTTTTCTAAATAAAGTAATAGTGGTAATTAAATTCTGGATATTGTTTTTTAATAGAGGTTTATTAAAAAAAGCATCACATGTACTCAATTATCTAATTTTGTTGTATTTTTTTCTATTTTTCTTAAAATAAAATCACTTGGTTCTTTTTTGCAAAGATCGTGATATAATACAATATAAAACACAACAGCTGCATTAATAATCTTCCGTATCATCTTCTTATTCAAAATCAATATCTCTCTCAAATTCCTCAATATATTTCCCTACATAGACGTCTGAAAAGTTAGGTTAAGAAGTGATATCTGAAACTGCACTCTCTCTCTGTTTTTCTTGGACCTTGCTTCTTATTGGTGCACTTATCCAATACTCCTTATTCTCTTACGTTATCGAGGCTTCGTCCGGTGAACACAGTAGTCTTGCTCGAAGCAATCCTGGGTGCAGATTACTATTTTTTTTTTTTGGAATTCACTTTATTTATAACGGTTGTGTGTGTTCTGTGTAGGTTTTGTTACTAACTCCATACACCACCTTAGGAGCAGTACTGTTAATTGGAACGTAACAGTGAATCGTGGAGGACTCACCCCGGCTAAGCTACAAAATTTATAATTTAATATTTGAAATAAAAAATATTTGCCCTGGCCGGTTGGTTGATGTCTCCCTGAAAACTTTTTGGAAAAATTAAAGAGCCAAAAATTTTTCCCATATTCAAAAAAGTCGCACATAACTCGTTGAGAATTACATTTCCAAGGCCCTTTTTTTTTAAAAAATTAGCTATTCATTATGCTACCCTCGGAAAACGGTGTGGAAACAGCGGCCAAAGATAGCAGACCAAATCTCCGGAAATACCCGAACGCCAAAACCAGTGGCGTACCAGCCGATTGGGTCGTTAAATATATAACCCATTATTATGAAATCTAATAAAAATATCTCTGAAAATATATTGACTTGAATGCATTTATTGATGATTTCTTTGGAAGATGGGAGGAATTCCACTTTTATAATCGAAAAATGGATCCCAAGGGAAGTCGACCATGTTTTTCACGAAATGGTGGTATTGCATTAAGATACATCTTACCAAAATCTGTTGGTGCTAGAACCAAGTTTTCTAGGAAAAAATAATTTTTGAAAATTAAGGGTAGGAAATTCTACCCCTGGATCTCAAGGGAAAATGGAAATTTTTTCACGAAATGATGGTATTGCAATAAGAAACATTTTGCCTGAATGTGTTTATGCTAGATCCAAGTTTTCTAGGATAAATTAATTTTTGAAAATTATTGGTAGGGAATTCTACCCCTGGATCCCAAGGGAAGTGGGCCATTTTTTCACGAAATGATGGTATTACGATAAGAAACATCCTGCCTGAATCTCTTTATGCTAGATCCAAGTTTTCTAGGATATATTAATTTTTGAAAATTATGTCATTTATTTTTCGATTATGAAAGCTGAATTCCTCCCATCTTCCAAAGAAATCATCAATACATGTATTCAAGTCAATATATTTTCAGAGATATTTCTATTAGATTTCATAATAATGGGTTATATATTTAACGACTTAATCGGTTGGTACGCCACTGGGTTTGGCGTTCGGGTATTTCCGGAGATTTGGTCTGCTTCCTTAAGCCGCTGTGTTCTAATCTACAAAACTATCAAAAAATGAACTGAAGTTTTGTTAACTAGTGAAATTAATTTTACAACCTCGATGAATTCATTAGTTATCGTAAATGTGAATCGTACTAAAATTATTTTACGTTTCTTGTGTGGAACTTCATGGAATCATTTTTAATTGTTTTATTTTCGTCTTCGATCCATTCAGAAGTAACTAAAATGTGATGTCACCGGTGACTCTTATCATTTACATTGTAATTGGTCTGTACTTATTGAAGTAATGAATAAATGAATCATCGAGCAGCAAAGTTCAGAGATCATAGTCCTCCACTATTTCCTAAATATAAAATATTACCCATTCCTACAGTGCTTACTCTATTACAGATCCACGACTACACATAAACACAAAAACTCATTCTATACCATAAGACGGAAATAATAGTCAGTGACTCATTCTTAGCTTTACGGTGCCCAAAAGAGGCAAGGGAAGAGGGGAGGAAATTCCAGTGGCGGAAACAAAAGTGCAATGCGCACCAATAACTCAATAATCCCGCAAGCACGACTATGCAGTGACTGACGTCACTGACTATTATTTCCGTCTTATGGTATAGGTACAAGACAGGAGTATTCAACCAGGTCAAGTAATTTACGTATAAAGCCCAAATACAGCATATTGTGTCGTTAAAAACTATCTGAATAATGGCATTTATAAAAAAATATCATTAGAAGTTAAACAGTTTATTTGAACCACGAGTTCAAAACCAACATTTTCTATATTATGGAACACCCAGTATCACCTCCATTTCTTTTATTATTTGAAGAGTCCGAGCAATCAATTGATATATTTTCAGCAATACTATTCAGGAAAGATCGATCGCATTTCACTCTCTATCAGCATTATTGACTTTCAAGTGAGTACGTTTTAAAAATTATGTCACGATCCTCCATCGTACACCTTCGGTGTTGAACAACGTACAAACACTGCAGTCGCGCGATAACAGCACTTCAAAACGGTACCAAAACAAGGTTTGATGGCTTGCCGGGTGTGAAGATAGATGATATTCAATTGGAACTGGCGAGCCGCGACATTGTTGCCTCGGAATTGGATCTCAAGACTCTGACACGACATTGTATTCGGAATTGAAAATGCATTATAAAGGGTCGATGTAACATATCTTATTGCTGCATAGGCGTTTAGGGTGATTGTTTGTGTGTGTGTGTCTGTCTGTTATTTTGTCTATCTTATTGAGAGTCGCTGGGGAGGAAGTCGGCGGATTAAAGGTAAAAAAATAATTTTTTTTCGAAATAATTTCTCAACATTTGATCCTACGTCAAAAATATCTAATACAAATCTGAAGAAGACTAAATTTCCTAATTTTGTATAAATACTTTTTTGGAAGTCTGATGTGCAACGTAAACGCAAACATTCTTCCAAAAAATTGTCAATTCAATGTGAGTCAGAAGTACTTTGACAAACTTCAGGAGGTGATTCCTCACAATATTCTAATATGAATTGTCCAAATTAATATGTCCGGAAACGCTTCGTTTCCAAGATACAAGGCGTTCAAGTTTTATTTTTATTTTTGTTTTTTAAAATAACTTTCGAAATACTGACCTTAATTAAACGAAAATTGGTATTGAGAGGTTTTTTGAGGAGTCGAATTAGAACCTGATGTTATTATTGCTCTTACTCGTAGGGGGCGCCACCTACACGTTTTTTCTTTTTGAAGATTCATAACTTTTTTAAGCGTACTTCTAGCACATTTTTCAGTAAAAAATCAATTCCTCTATCATATCTACGTAAAAAAGCTACCCTGTAACAAGTCTCTATAAGCAACCGTTTTCTATATATGAAAATTTCAAGTCGATTATTTGATAATCGATGCGTGTTGAAGTTATTACCATTATTTTGCATTTTTCACAAGAATGCTTAGGAAACGAATTTGACGTTTAAGTAGTTTTGGTAATTATATATTATGTGACAGTTAAACGTTTTGTTGTTTTGTTGAGGTTTCTGTAAGTTTTAAAACACTAATTTTGAAAAAATGGATTATTTAAACAATAATGCTCATTTAGCCTACATGCACTTCGTTTATGGCCTTGCGGATGGCCAGGCCTGACGAGAGGGCGGGGAAGCCGGGACAAATTCCCGGGGCCCGGGCCACAAAGGGGGCCCGGAGCTCGGACCGCTAAGTTGTGCAAAGTATAACCATAAAGTATGTCTCACAACGTTAATTTATTCGATATACTTTGGACTTTTCAAAAACTGATAACGAAATTGAAGAAAAAGTCGGCAATCTACACAGAATATATATTGAAGATCTTCTTAACCCCCAATTAATAGATGAAATCAGACATCTTAAAAATATTCATACTGCAAATTTGGAAGATATGGAACTTACACCATTAAATTTGCAAAATAAAATATGCAAATTAAATCTAGACACTTTGTTTCCAAACATTGTAATTGCACTGAGACTGTTCTGCACGTTGTTTGTTACTGATACAGAAGGAGAAAGATCTTTCAGTCATTTATCTAGAATTAAAAATGTTTTGAGGTCTACAATGACTCAACAGCGGCTATCTGATCTAGCTATTTTATCAATAGAGTCGGAATTAGCCAGAAATTGTGATTTTTCTGAAATTATTGATTACTTTGCACACCGAAAAGCCCGTAAAGCTCCATTATGCTGAGAATTACTTTTCTGTCTTGAACCTTTGATCCGTAAGATTTAATATTTATTTTGTTCATTTATATGTATGATTGTTATTAGTTATAGGATAAGAGTTCTGTTTTCTATTCTTTGTTTTACTTGATTTTATTTTTAATATAATACTTGTTTATTTTGATTCTCAAGCATTTTCATTTACTGATCAGATCATCAAGCCTTTTTTTTTAAATCAGGATAATATGGGTAGGTAAAAGGTTTACCATGATTATTTCAAATGGTCAATATTTAAGCGGGCCCGAAACATATAGCTATCCCGGGGCCCGCACTAGCTCTCGGCGGCTCTGCGGATGGCAATGCGCGCGAAGCATAACAACCATGTTTGGGCTCTGGAAAATCCGCACGCAGTTAGTGAAATACATTATCAGTATCAATTTTCTGTAAATGTATGGGCAGCAATAATTGGTAATTACTCGATAGGTCCTTTCTTTCTTCCGTTCCGACTGAATGGCGCAACTTACAGAGACTTTTTAGAAAATGAATTGCCGGGACTACTTCAGAATGTACCATTAGAAATTCGTATCCGCATGTGGTTTATGCATGATGGGGCTCCAGCCTATTTTAGCGTTGTAGCCAGGGAACACTGTCTATCCAAATCGATGGATCGGTAGGGGTGTAGAAGAACCTAACCAGGCGTGGGCACCAAGGTTCCCAGATCTAAACCCGCTAGATTTTTATTTTTGGGAACATTTGAAGTCTCTTGTTCATAAAACTCCAGTAGCGAACGAGGAAGATCTAAGAAACCGAATAGTAGACGCCTGTGAAACAATAAGAAACACACCAATAATTTTTGAGTGGGTATGAGATTCAATGACTAGAAGACTGAATGCCTGTATCTTCGCTGAATGTGGATACTTGGAACAATTTATTTGAATACAATTTAGTTTCCTTTATTTTATTTTATTCTACATATTAAAAATTTCTTGAAATAAAATGTTGATATTTCTTGCAAATTTTATTAAAACAAATACAGATTTTGCACCCTTGATACAAAAATAACTATTTCAAACGAGTAAAAATAAATAGAATAGGTGGCGCCCCCTACAAAAAACCAAAACTACTTACGTAAACGTCAAATTCATTTCCTAAGCATTCTTGTGAAAAATGCAAAATAATGGTAATAACTTCAACACGCATCGATTATCAAATAATCGACTTGGAATTTTCAAGTCCAAATATCTAGAAAACGGTTGCTTATAGCGACTTGTAACAAGGGTAGGTTTTTTACGTAGATGTTATAGAAGAATTGTTTTTTTGCTGAAAAGTGTGCTAGAAGAACGCTCAAAAAAGTTATGAATCTTCAAAAAAGAAAAAGACGTGTAGGTGGCGCCTCCTACTAGTAAGAGCAATAATAACATCAGGTTCGAATTCGACAACTCAAAAAACCTCTCAATACCAATTTTCGTCTGATTAAGGTCAGTATTTCGAAAGTTATTTCAAAAAAACGAAAATAAAAATTAAAGTTAAACACCCTGTATCTTGGAAACGAAGTGTTTCCGGACATATATTTATTTGGACAATTCATATTAGAATATTGTGAGGAATCACCTCCTGAAGTTTGTCAAAGTACTTTTGAATCACTTTGTATATATTTATACTGACGATGCAACAATCTATCACTCATGTAAAGATATCCAAAACCTTAGTTCAAAAGACAACACAGCGCTCATCGAAATTGATGAGTGGCTAGTTAGTAATATGCTAAAACAAAATGAAAGCAAGTTACAGAAACTACTGTTTTCCTCTAATAATAATATCACACAAGGTGATACTGTTAAATTACTTGGGATAACACTCGATGATAGATTGAACTGGTCTCCCCATGTAAACTCTTTGTGCAAAAAACTATCAAGCCAAATTTTCCTTCTACGAAGATTGAAAAAATCAGTAAGCCCTGATGTATTGAAAGTGTCATATTTTGCACTATTTCACTCCCATATGAGTTATGGAGCTTTATTATGGGGTAACTCAACCCACGCTTCACGTGTTTTCATAATGCAAAAAAAAGCAGTTAGGATAACTGCTGGTGCAGGACTCAGGGACTCTTGCAAAACAATAATGACCCCACCGTCAGTATTTATATATCAACACCTCCTTGATATACCTAAAAACTTAGTAACGTACACGGTTCATAATAACATACATCAATACAATACCAGAAATAATAATCATCTGTTGAATCCTAGATGTCGCCTAGCAGTAACTGCAAGGAACTCTCCCAACCTACGACTCTACAATAAATTACCAGACCATATTAAAAAAATGATGTTTGAACAATTCAAAATAGCTATAAAAAACCTGTTACTGAGATATGGTTTTTACACAATCGAGGAATACCTAACTACTGACTTTAGTTCATGATACCTTATTCTGACTACATAGCTACATGATTCATCTCACAATTTGTTATCACTCCTGACAGCTTGTTTGTGTATACTAACAAAAAATTATCTGGTTTATATAAAATCACATGTTTATAAAAATATTCTATTACTCTATGTAAACTGGTTTATGACCTGCTATTTTACGCTTGTGTTCCCGTTTTTACACTATACGTATTATTCATTGTCTTTATAATTGTTTATCTAGATTATTCTTTTATCTTTACATTTTCAACCGTACATTATCGTCATATCTACACCTTATTTAGCCGCTACTCATTTATTATATTTACTAAAAATTGTATATTGGACTTGTCATAAATGTATTGCATACATAACATGATAAAATAAAAAATCTAAAATCTACTATAAAAATTTTTGGTGAGCCCGTTGATGAAGGTCGCGCCTACACTATATAACTTCTTTCATTCGAGTCTGCTATTGAAAATGCATTTCGAATCAATATCTCCCATCTTTCGTCTTCATATTTAGACCCGCTCGATTTCGCTAGATACCATCACCTTCGCCGATAATCTGTTACGAAGGTGGTTGAAACACATATAATTGATTGCATCGAGACATATTCCAACCTCCCATCTCAAAAGGTTTCGCCAGTCACGATCCGAAGTGGCCGATACTTGTCGATAACAATGACCGAACAATACGTCGAAAGACACTCGAAAGTAGAGAACAAAAGTATGGCGGCGCAGCGGGTGTAAATAAAAATCATTTTCAATTTCTGATCTCACCAAACACGAGACGACCGCTGTGATTCAATCATGTTCACCTCTTACCAATTACGAGTGCGAGATCTATCGCTTTTCGAGATATATCCGCCATCTGTTTCCTCCCATCGAACGTATTTATGTGCTCGAAATCGATATGAGTATAGATTTTATCGATCGCCGTGTTATGAGTAATATCCTAGTCGAGAAGTGAGTTTCCTGCGAAAAATAGTTCCAAGTCTCCAAAAAATATGAGCAATAGCTCATTTAATTCGGAATGCAATTCTGAAAAAAATGTTTTTTGTTTTTTTTTGCTGACGAAAATTGCAATTGTTATTAACAAAAAACAGAAACAATAAAAAGGGGTTCAGCTTTTTGAGAATAACTCGAAAACTATAAGCGATAGCGATAATCAGAAGATGGATTCCTTAAAGAAGAGGAAATTTCCAATAAAAAAAGTTCCGACTACCGGAACTCTATCTCCATTATTTATAATTTTAATTTAACGCTGAAAATGGGGCTTAGCTCTAGAGAGAGTACACCTCATTTTTTTTTATAGTATTGAATATCATTTTAAAAATTTGAATAAATTATGGTGTGTTTTCAACACTTGAAAGAACAAGGTCCCGTCGAAAAAAAAAAATAGGTTTATTTTTCAACAAGTTAGGCATTTGTTAATTAGTCCTTTTTCGGACCTCAGTTTTCCTAAAAAACTGCACAAATGTTTAAATAATAGCTCTAAAAATGTTTCGCTCCTTGGATATATATATATATATATATATATATATATATATATATATATACCTAAAGAAATCACATTATAAAAGTTTTCAAAAGGTGTTTATTTTGTTTAATATATATATATATATATATATATTTTTTATTGGTGCCCCTTTTTACCCATTTAAAGCACGCCTCAGCGTGTTTCAATCGAACTTTAAAAAACGCGCGTTTTTTAAAGGTAACCATGACAACATCAACAAATCGAGAAACGTGAAGTCTAAATGACAAATTTTTGATTATTGATCTGACAGGAGTACCTTGTAACGTCAAAATATTACAATTCGTTCATTTATATGTACTCCTCCATCCATTTGATGAACTTTTCATATTCTTTTTTATATATATCACTGGATTTTCGCGGTATTAACCGCGATTCTGCCTCACTATTTAAAAAATCGATATTAGAATAATTCATTTTTGAGCTCTGGTGACAACAAATATTGATCTTTGGTAACAAATTGCAAATGAATGTTTTTCTCATTTCCATGACAACGAAAGGTATACTGATGTCACATCACGAATTCAACCTTCTTGCATTATTAGTTCTTATTTCTATTATTTGTAGTAATAATACCAGTATATATGATTTCAAAGTGCACCAATAAAAAAAAATAACGTAAAGTATTCGTGGATAACTGGTCTTAAAAACACTTGCTCTATTTCGAGCACTCCGGCTGCGCCGTCGTGCTCGAAAAATCGCGCGTGTTTTAAAGCCCTTTTTATCCACTTATACTTTAATATACTAATATATACCTAAAGAAATCACATTATAAAAGTTTTCAAAAGGTGTTTATTTTGTTTAATATAATTTTTGAAAATTAAAATTAAAAAAATGTTAAAAAAAAAAGTTTTATGCAGATGATTTGCTTTGGTGTTTTTGCATCAAACGAAGGCATTTAAATAATCTTCGAAAAAAGTTTATTAGAATATTTGCTTATAAATTGTTTATATACAAATTTATCAGTTTAATATTTTGAAAAAATATATTTTGTCATTTTGTTGTCTAGAGAATATAAATTTTAAAAAAATTTTTTTAAAAAAAAGTTCTTATTGTTTATAATTTTTCCGTTGTTCAAGTGATTAGTTGAGATTCATTTTTTAAATCATAATTGGCATTTCTCGAAAGAATAACAAACAATAAAAATAAAATATTGAAAATTTAATTGTTTATTCAGTTAACAATTTGTTATAAACAAATTCCAAGACTCATTTTTTTTTCTGAAACTAATAAACATTACAAAAATAACCACATGCAACAAAGTGTCGATTATTTTTTTAATATTTTTAATAGATTTTTCTAAAATTACGGTATAAAAGTTTTTTCGACACTTTGTTGCATATAGTTGTTTTTGTAATTTTCAGCAGTTTCCGAAAAAAATATTATGAGATTTGGAATTTGTTTATAACAAATTGTTAACTTGATAATCAATTGAATTTTGTAAATTTTTTTTCTTTTAAAAAATGCCAATTATGATTTTCAAAGAAAAAAAAAATCTTAAATAATTATTTAAATAATGGAAATATAAAAAAACAATTATAAACAATAAGATTTTTTTTAAGAAAAACTTTGTTTTTGAAAAATTATTTTATTCCCTATCTCTAGACAACAAAATGGCAAAAATATATTTCTCAAAATATTAAACTAATAAATTTGTTTATAAACAATTTATAAACAATTTTTTTTCGAATGTTATTAACACGTTGAAGGACACAGGGAAATCCGAAATCGTGCGCACTGTGACACAGACATATTTTTGTAATTATGAGGTAATAGCCAGGAATTTTTTGTTATTCGTTATAGAAACATTAAAAAAACATTTTGTGAATTTTTACAGGTTTTGAATTTTGACGCCGATAGACGTTGTGCCATTTTACTGACTACTAATTATTCAAAATAAGGACAGAACGTCTATCAACGTTCTAAAAGTTACGTAGTCATACTATATGTGTACCGCAATGGCAAATAAACATCTAACTATCTAATGTTTATGGTTATTTTTAGTTAACCAGTTGGCACATATGAATGTAGGAAAGTCATAATTTTTTTAATTATGTATATTCCGGATTCTCGCAAATGTGCCAAGATATTGTGCCATATTACAGTTATGTTGAACAGCTTTTGAATCTTTACTTCACAAGTCATAGAATGTTCTCAATTGGAACTATGCAGGAAATATATTTAGCTATCAAAAATTCAATCTTAAATGTGGATTCTCATATAGATCTCACGTTATCAGACATTGTATTCTTACTTTACCTGTCCTCTTTATTTACAAGTGTACTTGTATGTAAAAGAAAACATTAATAAAGAACCCCGCACGAAAACATATGGGTAATTAGCTCTCGGGAAAATTGGCTGAAATTTTATTGTGTTATGGTAAGATGGGTCATCAGAAAAAAGTGTGAGTTCAAATGATTTTGTATGTTTAGTTGACTTTTCATGTTAGAAGCCGTTATTTATAATTCGTTTTTTTTAGTCTATACTGTTGAGTTCCAAATTTTTGTTGAGTGTGGTTTGTGTTGTTTATAGTATCAAATAATTGATTTCGAAAAGTTTTATAATAGAATTGAATGTGTCGAAGGGTTCCATAAAATTTTGTTAAATCGATAGGTTACCCCATATATCGTAATTGCGTAAACTTAAAAAATGCATATCTTAGAAACGCAACATACAAAGTTGATAAAACTATCGTATATGATAGTCAACATTTTAAAAATATTGTGATTAAAATATGGTCCAAATTAACGGAACAGTTTTCTAGATATTCAATAAAAACATTGTAAATGACCTAGACAAAAAAATGTAACGCACCCTTTATCTAAATGAAAGGTAATATTGAACAATTGAGTTAGTCCGAATGTTGCCCTATCTTTTATTCAATGGGCAGTAGCAATTAATTGCTTTTTTTTGTAATAAAAAACGATCTGTCAATTGTTTTCAGTATAGGGATATACTCGAAAATTATAAAAATATACCTATATTTCAAACGGAGAGAATCACCAAGAAACAAAACACGATTTTTCGCCTACAATAGACTGAAACTATGATATCTTAACAAAATATAACTTGTTGGTTTTGAAATAGAGCTGGAAAAAAAATCCGGAAAAACGATTTTATTTACTATGCCCCGTATACACCCTAATGTAGTATCATCAATGAGATTATAATTGAACATGTTTATGAGTTCCGACCAATACATTTTCATCCTTACTTTGTCTTTTTTCGACTAAAAAAACAGTTTTTATCTTTGTCATACAACGTTTTTACGAACTTTGGCCGCTTATATCTCAGAAATTAAACATACAAAATCAGTTAAACTCACACTTTTTTCTAATGACCCATCCTACTATAAAATCATAAAATTTCAGTCGACCGAGAGCCAATTTCCCATATGTTTTCGTGCGGGGTTCTTTGTCCATAAGAATGGCTCTAGGCTAGAACTTAGAGCGAGTGACTTTCTAGTTGAGCGCTGAACAGCTCTATAATTGTTTAATGGACGTTCAGAATTAGAAACGCAATTTTTCATATGGATAAACTTTTAGGTAGTTTTCCCCGGCAAATTATTCCAGCTACACCAGATAAGAAACATTGGTATCATAAACATGACTGAAGTGGATAAATTGTGATATAATCAGTTTTTCGATACAGCACCAACTTTCAACTAAGAATCATTAAGATAAAAACCGCGATTAATGGAAAAGTGTGGCGGAAAATTTTTATTTAAAAATTACACCGCTCTATATCATTGTGATAAGTATAAAATATTATTCGCTTCCAGGTATATGCCGCAGAAAAAGAAAAAGAAATGGGCGAAGTAATTACGTTTCTCAAAGTATTATAAGCATTTTCAGCGTGTTCTTTCGGAAACTCTTAATGAGGAAGAAGAACTGACTCGAAAATGATTCCATCTAATTTTTATGACGACTGTATAATCAAGAAATGCCTCGATCTGGGTATTTTCCACAGGTTAATTTTTGATATTGTTAGGGTTCTTTATCTCAAAAGGAAAACAACGAAATCCCTAGGAGGTGACTCCCGCGTTCTCCTGTCTGTCTGTTTGACGTAGATATTTAATATGTTTACCAGTTGATATTTCGGCTCCAGTGTTATTTATACAGTGTGTCAAATTTAAAAGTTGCCAGTAAGAATATCTCGGAAATGAAAAAAGGTAGGTATCAAGAAATGCCCAAACCCGTTTTGTGGCAAGTTCAGGAATCAAAATAGCATATTAGCAAACCTCGATAGTCCAGTTCGATGGATTTCTCCTGAGTGTCGACACTTTTTTTACGTGACAACCGCTATCTGCCCTCAGTTGTTTACATTCTCTGTTGGCGGCGTTTCTTGGAATCTATGTAGCTTGTTGTTTATTCATTTCAATCTTTTTGTCGGCGGTGACCTCGCTTACCAGTCGTGAACAAGGGCAAGGACGTACTGTACTTATTTCCGTAACAATACGTAATTTGGTGACAAAATTTGAGGAAACGGGCTCCGTAAAGAACAAAAAGGGGTCTATTGCAATGAATCCTCAATTTTAGTTGCGAAAGGCTGCAAAGGAAACAGGAATTTATCATAATTTTTTTCCGTATAAAATTTTGCAAGAACTAGGTGATGATAACCCTGATGGAAGAATCTAATTTTGCGAACTGATGAGTAACATAATTGGATGAACCATATAACAACCGTTGAAGTGGAAGGAGTGGACCTATCGAGTGGCCTCCAAGATCTTCAGATCTGCCACCCCTTAGATTTTCTCCTGTGTGGTCATTTGAAATCTGCAGTTTATAAAACTCAACCAGCCTCAGTTGAAGAATTTAAGGATCGCATCAGTTGAGAATGCCGACTGTGGGACAAGAATGAAGTTTTTATTTCACTTCAATATATAATAAATAGTATTAGTAGAACGAATGGAAAAGATATAAATGTAAAGACACAGTGTAAATAAACATAGCATAATTATATAATTAAGATTGAGAGTAACTCCGGTATAGAGTGTCCATCACATAGAGTCAAATTCATTCTTGTTTAAAACAAGATACTCATTGACATTATAGAAACAATTTTTTAGTAGAAAAGATTTTATTTTGATTTTAAATTGAATGAAGCCCAGACTTTTAATCCTAGAAGGTAGTCTGTTATATAAGTGTAGGTTCAGAGAATTATTTTGCGACAACTGTGGTCTGTATCTAGGAGTTGAGATTATATCAGCATGGTGTAATGGTAGACTTCGGATTGGGCTGAGTATTTATGCTTAGTTTCATGAATTTCAAGTAGACATGAGTAAATAAATAAGGTAGGAAAAGGCATTATTTGGAAACTGATGAAGAGAGGGCGGCAATTTCACGATGATGAACACCCGCCATTACTCTGATAACTCTCTTTTGGAGAATAAATGCTTTATGAGAGTTGCACGAATCACTCCAAAGAAGAATTCTATCGGACAAATGACTATGGAGTGAACCAAAATAACAAGATTTGAGAACGTGAATACTGACGAAATTTTTCAAACATCGAATCAAAAAGATGATACTAGACTGTTTCTTCGCTAATACAGCGATATGTGGGCCCCAATTGAGTATACCGTCAAGATGTCTAGTAAGATTTCGATTTGAAAATATAAGAATGGACTGATTTTTAAGAACCAATTTTGGTAAGCCATTTCTCATTGGATAAGTGGACAGATTTCTAACATTATTACTCTGATAGATAAATGTTGTATCGTCAACAAAAAGAACGCTTGTCGTTGGTAGAATGTAAAAATATAGTAGATCATATATATATATATATATATATATATATATATATATATATATATATTGTTATGTTAGGAAATGTTATAAAATAATTAAACATATAATAATAATAACTATTATTAGGTAATTTAGTTATCGTGGTTAACGCTATGTTGTTTTGCAATTTTTCTTCATCTTTTTACTATTCTAGAATCTTAGGCTCTAGTCGATGCCTATGTATCAAGAGGTCAGCCTTATAGTAGCCCTGTTGTCAAAAGTATGTGACCAACAATACATCACATGAAAATTCACAATTAAATTATATGAAAATTGAAATTTATTGATAACATTGTATTTAAAGCAGATCAACTGATATATAAGTTTGGAACATCCTGTATGATAAATCTCAACAACAGGAAACCCACCAATGAGATATCGACAGAGTTGTGTGGGAAAAAGTGATGAAATATAAAAGATATGAAAGCAGAAATTGTCAGAAATAAACTTTATACGGATTTGTAAATAGTATATAAGATTTAGTATTAGATTTCATTAATAAAATCATGCCTACTAATTAGAATGACAAATAATTAGGTAGAAAGTGGCTCTAAACTCTAAAAATCTGTGAAAAAGAAAAAATGTGTGTGTTACCATGGAAGAAAATAACGAGTTTGGGAGAGATCGAAAACAATTAAGAAAAAAAAAGCCACGTACAAAATTTGAGAAGATAAAATAATAGTCAATTCAAGAAAAAACCTGCTAAACGATCCCCGAACGAGAGCAATTTCAATAAGGCACAACTGGGAGCAATAATTTATCACAAACTTCCACTTACCTGGTGACAGAAGAGAAATCCTGAAAAAGCCAATGACTGCAACAAAAATTTGTTTTGGACGCACGAAAGCTGTCATTCTAATTTCAAAAGTACTTCCGCGAGTCTGGGACACATCACAGGAAGAACAATAACAGGTATTCTATTCACAAGAACTCACTATAGTGCATCGCTTCAGTTTATCAAATAACATTGGGTATCTGATTCACTGTGTTCCTTTTTGATTGAACATTCCATAACAATTTGATGAAGGACTGATAATAACTTTCAGACATTCTTTCGATTGGTATAATCACTCATATTAGTTTGCACCATATCACATTATTGTTTTTATTTTAGTCCATAAGGTAGTTTTCGCAGAATAGGTCAGTTTTTAAGGTTTATCTGAATAAAAACATCCATTTGATTATTCTCTACAATCTGTGTTTTATCTTTGAACATCTAACCACACTTTTCCTTACTAAACAGCATTTGATATCGAGCCGTTCGACAGGATGGCACCGCTGAACTTGCTAATCTAGAGAGAGGAGACTCATTATTCATAGGCGTACCGACTGAGCTGGGATACGGTAAAAAAATGTTTGAAAAAGGGTAAGATAACATAGCCGGAGTTGTCATTTTATTATGATAGGGATTCATTAATAAAGTGTGTAAAACAAATCTACAAAATACATTAACTCAAAAAAGAGAAGTGGACCCAGAACCGAGCCCTGGTGAACACCGTGATTAACGGCCCTACTGCTCGATTCTCTGTTTGATCTAATACTGTGTTCACTGAGGTAAGATTCGAAGAAATTCAGAGTTAAGCCCCTGATGCCGTTACTGTGAAGTTTTACCAATAGAATGTCGTGCGAGACACAATCGGAGGCCTTCGAGAGATCACACAACTCAAGTTGTGAGTGTTTGCCTTCCTTGAGACTATTTTCGATACTACTTGCAGAAGAGCTTTCGATGTGGCTTTGCCTCGGGCATCATGTCGCGCAGTGCAGGAAATTTTAAATTCCTGCCCTTGTAGGGTAATATACTATTTGTCTGTGAGAGTACAATAAGATTGTAACACACACACAAGCAATGTTCCGCAAGTACCAAGCTTAACAGTGTAAGGGTGGGCTGATTGCATCTGTCGAGTTTGCCAGACTCTTGCAGCTGGTATGGAGGATACATACAGGTCATTTTTCTGCGATGTTCTAGAAATGATAGAGAAGCATCGTCGACCAATCAAACAACTCTTTTTTTCCATGGATTCCAACATTCGAAAGAACGTGTGACAAAAAAAAACACTTTTTGCGATGTTCACGGAAAACTGACTGGATGTTATCTAAATTCGAGGTGAATGAAGTCTTTGGTAATGAACTATGAAGTAGATAAATTATAGAAAGTAAGATTTTGAAACAATTGAATGGTGTTCACACAATCGATAAATGGTCATCTTATCTCAACCGAAAGCTAATAACTCAAATCACGAATTGGCAATACCGAATATCGAAGAACCTTTCACCTTAACGTGCGATAGATTCTTGATCAGCCGATGAGTGGGTGGAGCAAAAACAAATTCTTAAATATGAAAGGTATACAAATTCACTCAATTAAGATGTAGGTCAGAAAACAAAGCGATGGATCCATTCTCGATGGAAATAATGGAGATGTTGCTGATTGATAGGATTAGAACCTTGAAAAATAAACTCGTGAATTCAAATACATCCTACGGATTGTTTTGGAAGTGCAGGTATTTCATATGTTCGTACCGCGGCAGACAAAAATGCAAGATCAGTCAATATTATAGAACGGCAAAAAAATTCAAAAAAATTATCTGAGGTAGAATGTGGATCAACACTGATTTTTGGGATCGAATTCACTATCATTCAAAAACAAATTAGAATCATGTTCCTAATCTACTTTGAAAAAAAACTACAAGATGTATGATTCGACTAAACAGGGTCTCAATACACAACGCTGAGAGATGGACTAATTTTGCCAACGACAAATTCAGAATGGGGTATTGGTATACATCCCAAGTTTCTCACTGGTTATTAAAACTGATTTGTCCAACACGGACTATACAGGGTGGGGCACCCCATACGACACGGTCCCTGTAAACCAAACCATTAATTTTTTCGGGAATTTCTCCATTTCATTATATGTATATTGATTAAGGCTGCAAAAGGAAATTATTTTGGAGTCTACAGGGTGGCTCAAAAAAGTGTGACATATCAAAGTTGTGTTTTTTTAAATGGAACACCCTGTATTTCGTTACACTTTTGAATAGGTCAGGAAAAATAATATGATTTCATATGGGGTACTATGTACCTAACTATAACCGTTCTCGAGTTATTGATTTTTTTATGAAAATGCTAGGTATAATTGGAAACTAAATAACATCGAAATGTATAGAAATCATCCCTTCGAATTCTGATCAAGCATAAAAGAGGTTTTGAGCTATTGATTTCGATAAAACCCGTTTCTCATTATTATACAGAATGTTCAAAAATCATTGTCACTTTTTTATAATTTCGGACAAAGATAACTTCGTTATTTCACATAGAATACCCTGTGTTTTTTTGGTCTGAACAATAAAAAATTCAATTATCTTTCATTTCATATTGGGGTTCCCTATACCTAACCTAAATAGTTTTTCAGATAATGGCTTTTTCAAATAGTAGTTCTTATTTCAATGCATTCTTTGAATCAAGATAGCTTTGAAACGACATTTATTCAACTTGTTGAAAGAATTCTTATTCTTATTCTTATTGTGTTTTACGTTATTCAAAACATTCACTGAATTATTCGCATCGAAAATGAAAACTTATCCCATTCAAGAGCGGCTAGATATGATTTTATTGATTGGTGAGTGTTTAGAGAATTGCCTTTTTGCGTCGAAGGTGTATGCCCAAAAATATCCAGACCGGAATCATCCGGAATCATCAAGTTGGTTTTCAAACGATTGCTACATCAATTTCGTAGGACCGGAAGTGTAGCTTATGAAAAGGCAAATAGACCAAAATGAGGAAAATGAATTTCTTAATATGGGATCAATCATAGAAAACCCTCATACGAGTCAACGTAAGATCGAGAAAGATACAGGGATAAGCAGACGGAGCATTTCTAGGGTAATAAAAAAATACAAATTTCACCCGTACCGTATTCAGATGCACCAGGAATTATATGAAATAGACTTTCATCGACGAATCGAGTTTTGTCTATGGGTTCTGGACAAGTTTAGTGAGGATGAACATTTTTTGGATTCCATTTGATTTTCTGATGAATCTACTTTTTCTAACAATGGCTTAGTGAACAGACACAACTTCCATTATTATAGTGATGTGAATCCTAATTTTTTCCGCACTCTGGATCACCAGAATAGATGGTCTGTTGACGTGTGGGGAGGAATTATAGGTACAAAAGTTATAGGACCATACTTTTTTTATTTTTACAATTTTTACGAGATGATCTGCCTGAGCTTCTGGAGAATGTGCCGCTAAATATCAGACAACGGATGTGGTTTCAATTGGATGGAGCTCCGGCTCATTTCAAATTCAGTGTCAGACAGTGCTTTCCGAATAAATGGATTGGTAGGGGAGGATCACAAAATTGGCCAGCGAGATCACCAGATTTGAGTTGCCTCGATTTTTTCCTATGGGGATACTTGAAGAATGAGGTTTACGACACTCCTCCAATCACACTGGAAAATATGATGGAGAGAATAAGGGCTGCTTTTCAAAGAGTGACTCCTCAAATTTTATTAAATGTTAAGAAGTCTTCCATAGAGAGAGGGGCTCTTTGTATTCAACAGGAT
The DNA here is from genome assembly GCA_018342105.1 of Gonioctena quinquepunctata. Lineage (NCBI taxonomy): Eukaryota > Metazoa > Arthropoda > Insecta > Coleoptera > Chrysomelidae > Gonioctena > Gonioctena quinquepunctata. The sequence continues at coordinate 72,874 of JAFIRS010002093.1, read as the reverse complement.
GGTCGCCAGTTCGAGCACCTACTTTGAATTAAATACATTTGTGTTTCATATTTTGTTATTTGTTTCAGTTGAATAATAATAAAAATTTGTATAGTCTGTTTAATGAACTACTGTCAGAATAATAATGTAAATGATAACTTCATTTTAGTGAACAGTAAATATTTTTGATGAAGTGAAGTATAACAACTGTCAATGAGAATTCTGTGAGCAAATCAAATACATGTCGTTTCAAAGCTATCTTGATTCAAAGAATGCATTGAAATAAGAACTAGTATTTAAAAAAGCCAATATCTGAAAAACTATTTAGGTTAGGTATAGGAAACCCCAATAAGAAGAAAGATAATTGAATTTTATATTGTTCAGACCAAAAAAATACAGGATGTTCTATGTGAAATAACAAAGTTATCTTTGTACGAAATTATAAAAAAGTGACAATGATTTTTGAACATTCTGTATAATATTGAGAAACGGGTTTTATCGAAATCCATAGCCCAAAACCTCTTCTATGCTTGGTCAGAATTCGAAGGGATGATTTCTATACATTTCGATGTTATTTAGTTTCCAATTGTACCTAGCATTTTCATAAAAAAATCAATAACTCGAGAACGGTTATAGTTAGGTATATAGTACCTCATATGAAATCATATTATTTTTTCCTGACCTATTCAAAAGTGTAACGAAATACAGGGTGTTCCATTTAAAAAAACACAACTTTGATATGTCACACTTTTTTGAGCCACCCTGTAGACTCCAAAATAATTTCCTTTTGCAGCCTTAATCAATATACATATAATGAAATGGAGAAATTCCCGAAAAAATTAAGGGATTGATTTACAGGGACCGTGTCGTATGGGGTGCCCCACCCTGTATAGTTTATCGTATGCTTATTTCCTGACCGTAATATTTGTAGAGTTAGAGTTAATAGTTTATGGTGATTTTTTTGGCTTGTTTTTGACTGATGAAATACATCTTATTGACTGACAGACAACGCACTGCTTAAACCGCTGGGTCTAGAAGCTTGCAGTTTTTTTGCAGGTGTTCTCCTACCAGATTAAGAACTGCTTCCTCGGTTTCTGGGGCTCCCGACAGATGACTAGCTTTCTCAAAACTTCCTGTTTCCCTTAACCGACCGTAAATTCTTGAAAACGTTTTTGAATTAGGAGCAAGTCCGTATGTAAAATGTATGTCAACATACTCTGCATTGGTGAAGTTTACAATTTTTTAACAAATAATCACAATAATGATAAATAAAACTGTTTAACTTTGCGTCAAGATATTATTTTTCACATGAAAGCACAAAAAAAACATTGGAATAAACTTACTAGCCTACTTGATACTCTTATTTTTGAAGAGTTCGCGAATCAATGAGAAGAAGATTGGATGCATCGATTAATTTAAATCAAAATATCTCGAAAACGGCTGCTTGTAACGACTTTTGAAAAGCATACCTTTTTCACGTAAAAATGATCGAGGAATCGATTTTTCTTCTAGAAAATGTGATACATACATGCACGACAACGTTGTGACTCCCCAAAAGAGACAAAGACCGTAGGCGGCGTCCCCTACAATTAAGGGCCAAATCAAATTTGAATTTCTCATATTAAAAAATCCCCAAAATCAATTGCTTATGCTTATGTTAAGTTTTCTCCTTATAAATACCTGAGGAATGGTCCAGTATAATATCGGACACTTATTACATAACACCCTGTACACATACTCCAAAATTTGACCGAAATCCATGCCAGGAGGCACAGCACTCCAAAAGTTTCTAACCTGCATCATAAAAACACACGCTCTGCTACTGGTTAGTGATAGTGATGTATTAATGAAATCAGAAAAATATCCATTGAATTTGAAACTTTATAACAAACTACTTTGCCGAATTAGATCCATGAACGAACAATATTTTGAAATTAATGTTCAAAATGCTTCTTGAACATTGTTTCTATTCTGTGATGTTATATACCCAAAAATTAAGTTTTAATTAATATTATGTCACTCCCTCTTTTATTTTGATGATTGTGAATAAAGATTATTATTATTATTATTATTTATCACTTATTATATTTGTCTTCACATCCAGGTATTTTATATGACTATTATGCATATTGTTTTTCATATTTGTTGTGTTTTATATATAGAAACTATGTATATGTTGTTGTGTTTCACGGACGTGCTATAAACCATATTCTGTATGTGTCACAGTCAATAAACTATCTATCTACCTCAATGACTAATTGGGGAAGTTTCAACTTCACAGAGTTCCCCATTTGCAAGACATTGTAATGACAAGAAATTAACATTTTCATTTAGTCTTCACAATTATCCGCAGTTGTTCAACAAACGTTCTACTATACTTTCTTGGAACGTTAGAGGATTTATACATGGTTCTCAATGGTCCACTTACGACTATCCACCCTCAATAACTCCCATAAAAATTATTTTACAAAATATCGCCGAGACACGTCGATTTTTGTTCGGAAGAGGACACCATTTGACGAGAAGAAGATATGTTATACTTCAACCCCCTACTCCCCAGAGCAACCCGCTCTATAATTTTAATAGGGAATGAGGGTCGTGTCATACATCATTGTGAAGGTAATTCAATTCTGATACAAGCAGTGCAAAATTTTCTGAATTTGAAAAAGGCGTGCTCGAGATATTCGAGTTTAAATGGTACATTGGTGAATTGTGAGTAAATAAATTATACGAAATATATTATTGAACAATTATTCACAAAAAATGTTCAAAATGACTGCCATTAACTCCCAGACAGTAGTAGAATCTATTTTCAAATGCCTCCAACACTTTTGAAACTGTTTCTCTGGTAATTGTCTGGCATTCAGTTATAATTCTTCTTTCCAAATCGTTCAGGTCGGTAGGTTGAGTTTTATAAATAACGGATTTCAAATGACCCCAAAGGAAAAAATCATTGGGTGCCAAGTCCGGCGAGCGTGCTGGCCATCCATTTGTTTGGAAAAGTTTGGGATAGCCATTCTCTCACCTGTAATAGGAAATGAGGTGGTGCCCCATCTTGCTGGAAATAAATGTTATCTGCCAATAGATTTGGATTACCATCATCATCAAGGTCCGTGTTAACAGCATCCAAAATAAGTGGTTCAATCAGATTCTGCAGCATATCCAAATAAACCGGACCATTTAAATCACCTTGGATAAATATTGGGCCAATGATTCTATTACCCAGAATCCCTGAACAAATATTCAACTTTTGAGGCCATTGTGTGTGCTCTTCTCTAAGTAGGTGGGGGTTGTTCTGACTCCAATAGCGAGAGTTGTGTCTGTTCACTAACCCGTTAAAAAAAATGAACACTCATCACTGAAGCAAATATGCTTGATGAATCCGTGGTTCCTCTGTATAATTCTTTTTACATTTTCGCAAAATTCAGATCGTCTGTCGTAGTCATCCTCATTCAGTTCATGGTGAAGATGCAACTTATACGGATGTTATTTGTGCAATTTTAGCACCCTCATTATGGAAGTTCTCGATATGCCTGTTATGCTACTGAGTTGCCGTGTAGACAAAGTTGGGTCAACTGCAACTTGTCCTAAAACTTCTATTTGATTGATCTCGTTTGTAACAGACGCCATCCTGTTCTGATTCATTCTCATGGAATTTCACCACAAGATGCAAGATATATCTAGAATGATCAAAAAATACCAGAACCTTTTTCTATAACCATTTTTCCTATTACTCACTCGTGAGTTACGTTTCTGTTTTCGTGTCTCTCATTGAAGATCCGAGCTGTTGCTCGTGCACACTCATTTTGAGCAGCAAAAATAAAAATCATTTCAACTTTCTCGTCTTTTGTGTAAACCATCGCGATACAAGTAAAATTGTTGAAATATGTGGTCACTTTTCTTCTTTGACAATCATGTTGACAACAAAAAACTGAAACGTGTACTCGGTGAGCAAATAAAATAAGACAATCGGTGGATAATTACGGCTGAACTGTACTACTGTCTGGGAGACAATAATGGAGATCATTTTGAACATCAGAATTGAATTACCTCCACAATGATGTATGACACGACCCTCATTCCCTATTAAAATTATAGAGGGGGTTGCTCTGGGGAGTAGGGGTTGAAGTATAACATATCTTCTTCTCGTCAAATGGTGTCCCCTTCCAAACTAAAATCGACGTGTTTCGGCGATTTTTTGTAAAATAATTTTTCTGGGAGTTATTGAGGGTGGATAGTCGTAAGTGGACCACCCGGTATGTACCCTTGTGGATGCACCCAAAGAAATCGTAAAATTTCTTTCTTATTTCTACATCTGATTATCTTAAACATATAAGTGATGCTCCAATGGCTATTGTGCTGCGATTCTTATTACATATGTTACGACAGAATTATTGATGCTTGGAATAGATTCGAGAAATAAAAGATATAATCAAACCGAACATAGCTCGATATCCGTGTTGTGTATTTGATAAGGAATAAAGATAGCGGAGAAATATTTGTTTCAAGGTATCCGCTTTCCACTGACATGGTACATTACGTTGCGCCTTTCCAACTCCATAAGTTAATGTTGATGAATGTTAAATACTTTTTCTGTTTATAGAATATTGTCCCGTGTCGTACACGGATTGGATCGAGCGTAAATCGCGTATCTAACAGAATGTTTCCAATCTTTTTCGCGAAATTGATTATGTGGATTTCATGTTCCAGAGGCCATGACTGGTGTATGATTCATACCTAGCGGATAATTAGACTAATGAGTCAGTGTAATTATGCATTTGCTTCTACAAGGTGTTAAGGATTATTCGTGAAATATATCTTGGCTCATTGTCAAGTCATCACTAAAGGAATTCTCAAATGCAGCCCAATGTTAATCGAGCGGTAGTCTGCTATATATACAGCGACCGGCACAAAGTACGCATCATATGGGAAATTCTTTTATTAATAAATTTTGACAAATATCGATACGTGCAATCTCTTCTGCATCAAAAGAAACCCCAGAAGCCGTTGTACAGTGCCGTTCGTCTTTCCGTGTTTGGCGGGAAGTTTAAAAAATTAAAAAATTATATCTCATAACACACTTATTCGAAAAAATACCGAAAAATTGTATACGTAAAAGTTGTTCAGAATGACATTTTATAGCTGAGTACATGTTTTAAAGAAAATCTGAGGTGAAAAAAAAAAAATCAATTTTTTGCCATAAAAAAAATTAATTTAGAAAAATGTATTTTTGATAAAGAACCTCATTAGTAAAGCCAACCGTTATATTTTAAATAATATTTTGTAAAGATTCGCAAGCTAATTTCTATTTTATTCGGAGAAAATTTGAAATTAGTTAATTTGTCATGTGTTCAGCTGCTTCATAAGTGGCCATTGAAATATCTCTATGACATTATAATCCCGATACTTTTTATTATTAATAGAGGACCATGTCTCTACACAATTTTAATTTGAATTTTTTATTAGAACAAAAATATGATTTAATTTTTGATATAACAATCTTTCTGTTTTCAAACAATTATTTATTTATTTATTTATCCATTCAATTATTTATTTATTTATTTATTTACACTGTTCAACAGAAACAGATTTCCAATTATAGAACAGAAATTGAGTAGAAAAAAAATGCATAATAATACTAACATTTCTAGAAACTTAAGACTAATACGCAATTTGCACAAAAGACTAACAATAGGAGAAAGCTTAAGTCTAATACAGGAGTGTTACTGCTGAAAGTAAAAGTTCTTAATTTGTCTCACACTGCAATAGAAAATATCGAGTTGATCACTTACTAAATTATAGTTGCTACACATAGTATGAACAGGGGAGTTTTTATAAATATTTGTTCGTGGCGTGGTAGTGTAGAATGAGTTTGAAGTTTATCTAACGTAGTAAGCATTCACATCTAATTTCATTGTTGATTATTTTGTATAGCGTAATGACACTTGAACATTTTCTTCTTATGTCCAGACTGATAAAGCTGTGTCCCGACAGTAGGTTCTCATGTGACGTGCCAATTGGTGGATAAGTCTGATCTATTTTAAAACTCAAGTATTTGAGAAAGCGTCTTTGTATTGCCTTCAATTTATAGATGTGCACTTGATAATAAGGGTTCCAGATAACCGATGCATATTCAAACTTAGATCTCACAAAACATACATTGTGATCATCGGCCATCTTGGAGCCGCCATTTTGATTTTATGAATTTTGACCCCCACATCCCAATTTTGAATCGAATCGGACCTTAAACCTAAATCTCGTCCGCCATCTTGGAGCGCCATTTTGTTTCTTCTATAACAAAACTTCCATGAACCAAAATTCAAAATCTCGATCTGAAAACCCCCACATACAAATTTTGTATAAATCGGACCAAAATCACAAAACTCCTCCGCCATTTTGGAGCCATCTTGAGTTTATGAAAAAAATCATAATCTCCGACCCCGACAATCCCCATATACCAATTTTGAATCGAATCGGACCATAATCACAAAATTTGTCCGCCATTTTGGAGCCGCCATCTTGAATTTTGTCAAAAAATTAATAATCACCGTTCCCGAAAACCCCTCCATACCAATTTTTAATCGAATCGTACCATAATTCACAAAACTCGTCTGTCATCTAACAAGTATTTCATTATGAACACCTGCCAAATTTCAGCTCAATCGCATGTCGTCAAGTGCTCCAAAAATGGATTACAAATTTTGAACCGGGAAGAATGACAGAATGACATACGAACGATTGCATTGAACATTAAATATCAAATCCTTCATAAATAATTGAGATTAATGTTATGGTCTGCACTAAATAACTGGAGAATTACCAAATTGAAGAGTAGTAAAAACTATTGCCTCTGTCAACTATTGTAAAAGGAAAAACTTAACTCAGAGTCTACCTGACCAGCTGGGACGTGACTCAATGGTGAACTATAGTGCAACTTCCAGATATTTCGAACATCTGTCAGATCATCTAGGGCCTCCTTTCGGCACTTCCCCGAACCTTGTTGTTACGTCAGCAAACCGAGTTCGAGTGATGACGCAAAGGCAGTAGAGTGGGGTATTCATAAAAATAATGGCCATTGGGCAGCTGCCCTGGGCAGATTTTGGAGCTAGTATGCATTTTATTTATTTTGGTTTTTGAGTTTTCTATTCGAACATTGTTATCTTTCAGCGCGGGACATTCCCCCATGTCTTAGACAACTGCAGTTGTGAATACGTTACTACGCTGCAGTTATATGGGCTTTCTAAACGCGAGTGTTCTTCGATCGAATTCGAATATCGGTATACTTCCGTCAACCTGACCAGCTGGGCCGTGCCTCAATGGTGAACTATAGTTTAACTTCTAGATATTTCTGACATCTGTCAGATCATCTAGAGCCTCCTTTCGGCACTTCCCCTAACCTTGTTGTTACGTCAGCAAACCGAGTTCGAGTGATGACGCAAAGGCAGTGGAGTAGGGTGTTCATAAAAATAATGGCCATTGGGCAGCTGCGCTGGGCGGAATTTGGTACTAGTATACATTTGATTTATTTTGGTTTCTGAGTTTTTTATTCGAACATTGTTATCTTTCAGCGCGGGACAATCCCCCATTTCTTAGACCACTTAAGAAATGTGTCGTATTAGTGTGATAATATATAGAGTATGTTTGTTTTTGATGAAAATTATCAATTTGGTTGGCAAATTGTAAACAAATTAAAAGTTGTAAATGACGACGAGGAAATACCCGATTATAATAATAGATCAACTAATGACGAGGAACAGATACAATCATTTATTATTCAAGTGATTAGTAAATATAAAAAAGTGTACACTAATGTAACTAAATGAACATACAAATGTTACAATGAATCATTCTTGTTACTTCAAACAACAACAATATTCAAGATGTTGTTGGTTCGAAAATTGATTTTATCCTAAGATCTGAGGAACCTTTAACAAAATTTATAGATATGTTATATTCGTGCGGAGTTCGTGAAAGTAATAATTTTTTTTTGTTCCAGGTGAATCTCATGAAGCGCCCCTGGATACGTCCGAAACAGAAAAAGGTAAGATATAGAAAATATACTGATATATTCATGGAAGAGTTGAAATAAGCATTTAAATTTTCTTAGCTTTTACCTTCGAGGAGTATCTTCAAGAATTTGAAGGTACGCCAATTTCCAGTTAATGCTAAGATTCATGAATCTCCATCACTGTATGTTAATTGAAAGAATCCAGAATAAACATTTATTCAATGCAATTGAATATGATTTTCCCGAAAAAAAAACGGCGTCCCCCACCCAACCCCCACCCAAGTCTTGCAATTTCAAGGATAACCATACTGCTGATAATTTGAAGATATGGGCGTGCTACTTGGCTACCGTTAGATGCACACATTGAAACACTAGTGAGATTAACTTTGGCAACACTGCGCGCTATAGTTCACAGCGATTTCATTGTTTCAGTCACATTTGATCAATTACAACACTTTTTTTGGTTACAAATTGGTTTATTTGTTGTATTGTATGTACTTTTCTCTGATAATAATTTTGGTGAATAAAATAGGACGCTGAATGGTAGTTTTACAATTTTATTGGACGATCGCCGTCCCTTCACTGTTTACAAGAAAAAATCTTATATGCTAATGACAATGTGGACTGGACAATAGTGGCGCTCTTTACGAGTTCGCCGTAAAACACATAAAAGGTCACGTAGGCAAATAGAAAGGTCACGTAGGCCATTTGAAGGAATGAATTATACCGAAATCGTTTTTGACACCAAAATCATTTATGATAATTTCTTGGTAAAAATTGTTTATAACTTTATTTACTTATTTTTTGGAAATAATTGTTTATAACTTTATTTATTTATAAACCGTCAACGAGCCTATCGCCAAATAATTCATTTGGTGGCATTCATTCATCTCCCTAAGTTCATTTATGTGCTCTTCTTCGCTCAAATAGATTATTTGAGCCGGCGGGGGCGAACAGCCCTTATATAGGGGTTGAAATATATTCCTGTTATCATTAGTACTACTAGTTGAGGTAAGTTTATTAAACTTTAAACACTGAATTATCGATGAGAAAAATTTTCACTTATAATTGCACGAGAGGTTTGTATTTTATCGGGTAAATTTGGGTTGTTTAATGAGAAACTGTTGCCTAGCAATTAGACGAGAAGAACTGTCAACTATTAAAAACGCGACACCGAAGGTGGAGCGTTTTTAGGTTGACAGTTTTAGTCAAATTCTAAAGGAAACAGTTTAGAATTTGAACAACACAAATTTACCTGATATCAATACAAACATCGAGTGTAATTCGGCAGGACAATTTAATGAATAAGAAATTCAGAAACATATCAATGCAAACTTTATTTATGAAACATTAAAAATAAATACATTTTTATTTGAATGTACAATTATTGAAAACGCAGTTATTGAAATTCATACTAATCGTTTCTGAGATGTTGGAGTTTTTCTTTTTCCAAACGAAGTGATTGAATAATGCTCGAATGATACTCTTTGTCAACTTGTAAGTATGGTTTTATTGATGATGAATTGCTGTGTCCTGTTATTTTTAATAGAGCTTGTTCTTCAATTTCGCTTTTACTTAATTCGCTAACTGCTGCCGCTCGATTTGAGTGATTTGTAATTTTGACACGTTTGACATCTATACCAATACGTTGTGCTGAGCATTTAGTCCATTTGAAAATTTCATTAATTCCAATCGGCACATTCTTATACCAACCTTTAGAATTTTTTTTCTTCCAAAAGGGATTTGGTGTAAGAAATACTCTGTCTAATGTTATAAAAGTGTCTCGTTTTCCATTTACTTTTTAAATAAACGTATTTGGCAAATATATTCCTCTGAAATATTAGGTGTAATCCATTTGCTGTCACATAATTTATTGTTACCGCCTTGTCTCGTTTTCGAAAATAGAGGATTATACTCGATACGTCCAGTTTCTTTTCCATCATTTTCAATTTCAGATACGAAATAAGTGGTTTTGCAGTAAGCTGCTTCTCCTCCACGCCAAGCTAATTCAAACGCCAAAATGTGATATAATTTGTTTTGAAGTCCTTCCGGTTCATTTTTGTCATATAATCTGGCCATTGCATATACTTCAGATTTATTAAGAGCTGATGCACTAGATTTTCTCTTTTCGGGTTGTGCTTGTAGGATTTTACGTTTAGCATTACGTGCAGCTCGTGATGAATTGAACTGAACGTCGGTGAAAGGGTTGAATACAATATTGAATTCGATATAATATTTACTTTGTAGCATTTTAGCGGTGGTGTTCCAAATTGTTTTAACTACCGCTTCTTTGTAGTATTCTCCGTTGCCTTTTCGCATATTAAATGCCCAATCTTGCAATAGTACATTCAATTTCTCGATGGAAGTATCTGGCTCAAATTTATAGCTTTTTGCATCTGTATTAGTAGGCACACAGGTATTAACAATTTGACTAATTTCGGCGTTCGTAGACTCACCGAATCGACTCATTGTTAGTGCTTAGAAGTTCAATAAGTTGTTGACAAACATGTCAAACTATTTATTTTGGCAACCAACACCGCGATAATTGATAAACAAATGAATAAGTATAAAAACCATAGTGCATTTGTCGCTGTAAAAGTTGCAGCTAACTTTTGCCGCTGTCAAACTGACAATTGCACTGTGGCATATGCGATTTTTTATACATGAGTTGAATTGTCACTTATAATTGCACGACAGGTTTGTATTTTATCGGGTAAATTTGGGTTGTGTAATGAGAAACTGTTGCCTAGCAATTAGACGAGAAAAACTGTCAACTATTAAAAAGGCGACACCGAAGGTGGAGCATTTTCATATTGACAGTTTTTCGAGTCAAATTGCTAAAGGAAACAGTTTAGAATTTGAACAACACAAATTTATCCGATATCAATACAAACATCGAGTGTAATTCGGCAGGACAATTTAATGAATAAGAAATTTAGAAACATATCAATGCAAACTTTATTTATTTTGGCAACCAACACCGCGATAATTGATAAACAAATAATGAACAAGTGAAAAAACTACTAGTGCATTTGTCGCAGTAAAAGTTGCAGCTAACTTTTGCCGCTGTCAAACTGACAATTGCACTGTGGCATATGCGATTTTTTATGCATGAGTTGAATTGTCAAACGAAAAAAATTGAAGAATAAACATAGAAAATAGAGGAAATTCAAAGGGGTGGGAAAGGGTGAAAAATGGGCAAAAAAGTCTTCCCTTTGGAAATTAGGTTTTCTGACCCCTAAAGAAGCTCCATGCAAAATTTGAATCTTCCGTGCAAAATTTGAAAGCTTAAGATTGAACCCAAGTGCAGTTTGGGATTTTTCGATGTTAAATACTGCTTTACGTAATCTCCAAGCTATATAGAACATTGTAATCAAAATAACATTAAAAAACACAGGTTATTCTTAAGTGAACAGCTTTATAAAGAAACAAACCTTCTTAATGTAAGAAGTCTATACGCGCTACAATGTCTGATATGGATGTTCCAAACAAAACACTGTTATGATAAAAAAAATCTCAAACCTAGATTCACAGAAAACGTAGGTCTGAACCTACCCTTATATATAAAACACCACACCCAAAAATGTATCTTCTTTTTTGGGCCAAAACTCTATAATATGATACCACCTCACTTAAAAAGTATTAATAGGAAAAGTAAATATAAAGCAAGTTTGAAATATTTCATCAGCCAGAACCAAAATCTTATTTTGAGTATTTTCTAACGAAAATAAAAAATCTAATCGACAGTATATGTTGATCAAAATATTTTCCTTCTCTTCATTATCCGTCCATACAATTTTTATTTATTTATTTTTATTATACTCCTGGGTAGTCTAGATTCTAGATCATTGATTTAGTGCAACACTGACTGTTTCAACGTTACTAAAACATACGTAGTATTAATGTTTATAGCCTCCTGCAATGAGGGAGATATATCACAAAACAAGCATTTTATATGGTTAGGTGCATCTCTCTCTTTTCAAAGTGATTAAAAATTTTATTAATCTTGTTAAAATAGTTGTAAGTATACTTCTCCTGAATGAAGTCTCTCCCAATCTCTTTCCAATCCATTCGTGGCCTCTGTGAATTTCCAAAATTTACCAACCTTCATTTTACCCTCTTCGACAGAAACAATGTACAGAAAGGTTGACAAATTCATTTGTGGTTTCTGTGAATTTTTTAAAATATCTTATTCATTAGTCTGATCATATTTCCACTCTTTAGTTGAAACTGGAAATCTAAGTGTATTCACGCCCCTAACTGAAAGTTTAAGTGAAAAAAAAAACGAAATGTGTGGATCTGGCTAACTTCACACCCGTCCAAAATATATGGTTTTGTTGAAAGATGATCTTAAAATGTTACTAATTACGACCACTAAGTTATTATACTGCACAATCAATGAGCATCTGCTGCTGGCAAATAAATAAATAAACGCTTGCAAGAGGAGATCCAAAATTTAATTTTGCTGTCATTAAAAGTGTCGTCAACGAGTTAAGAGACGAATTGCCTTGACGTGGAACTTTTTGTCTTGATGTTTCTTGTCTTGATTACAAGAAGAGATGAAGAATCTGCTGGGAATCAACAGTCATTCGATGACCCCGTATATCGCGTTACATAATTCTTAGAAAATATGAATAATGCCCTCGAATTCCCACAGATTGCATACGAACAAAGACAAATTCACCGACACCGAGATGCAAAGATAAGTTTCAGATTCGTATGTGGCAAGTGGCGATCGTACCTATTTGCTAAACGCATTTTCGCGGCGACGACAATATCTCGTATTATTCTCACAGGATATCTCATTAATAAGCAATAGCAATGGGAGAGTATGCGTGACATTGTATGGATATTACCCAAGTTGTGGCTTACGAGATTGATAACGAATGATAAAAGTCTTTACTGTTTATACCGGAGCCGTTGAGAAAGGTGAACAAATATACGAGCTAGCTGACGATAAAGGAATAATATTACACAGGCCGTCCATGCGGCTCGGGTTACAGGATTCGAATAAATATACGGCCGGTGGCCGAGGCTTGAGTTATGGATTTCGAAGAAGGTTTATGCAACATTACCTAATAACCAAGCCTTAGACCAAGAATAATAACTGAGGGTTATGTCAATGAGAACTTCTGTACTAAGAATCGTAATCAGAAAGTTGACCAACTTTCAAACAAGAACTAAGAGCTTAGATCACGAAGAAGATGGGAATGCACTGATCTGGAATATTTTGTTCACAATGACACTGAATATGGTACAATCACCTTCAATCTAGACACAAGGCAGTGCGTCAACCAAGTTGTGTATATTACACGAACCATTTCGAGTTACTTTCGACCCCCCATAATTCAAATTTTTTTAGACCTACACAACTTTGTATGTCTAATAAGGAACACTTATAATCCCAAATTTCATTAATTGAACTATTATAGTTCTTGAGTTATTAAGGTTTGAAAAGTGCAATTTTTATCTCTAACTGACTCACTCATCAAAAACCTAGACCACATCTATACAGGGTGTTTCATAATTGAATGCTGATCCTAAAGGGCGATAATCCTTGGATAATTTTAAGAAAAATTCTTCATATGAACATGGCCCGCAATCGCTTTATTTCTGAGATACAGGATGTTGAAATTTAACAAAAAAAATCAGTTCTTCCCCAATATCTCTGAAACCGCTTTGGCTTTTTTTTTCAATTTTGGTACATGCAAAGTACCTACGCATAAAAATTCATTTTTTCCATGATAAAGGATTTCTTAATTTTCATCACTGGCGTCCCTGTTAACATGCCTTGTCATATTTTTGATCAAAATAATAATACGCCACTGTCTTTTTTCCGAATAAATATTATTCTTGTAATTGTCCTCTATCTTCTCATAAAAATGGTATCTTGCCTTTTTGTCGACCGGTGGACGGTTTTCGATTTAGAAAATAAAATACATTCCTTTGCTTGTCCCTATTTGATTTTCTAGCTTAGTTTGAATTTCACAATTGTGGTAACCGAAAGATCTAGGCAAGATTTTTATAATTGTATGGTAACTATTATTTAGTTTTTGTAATGAGTACGCATAAAAATACATTTTTTATTTTTAAAAACATAAGTATTATGAACAAAAAATACCAAAATCAAATTAACTCTTCAAAATGTCCGCCTCCTGCAAGTATGCACGCTCCAGCCCTCCTTCTCATTGACTCGCGTACTCTTTGGAAAGTTCCTGGAGTATTCCTTATTGCTTCACAGGAAACTATTACGCGGTTTCGCAATTCTTCCTCAGTTAGAATTGGTTGACTGTACACCAAAGTCTTGAGGTAGCCCCAAAGAAAATAATCAAGACTGTTTAAGTCTGGGGATCTAGCTGGCCATGACTCTGTTCCCTCACGACCTATCCAGCGATTATGAAAGTTCTGGTTTAAATATTCGCGTGCCAGAGCACTAAAATGGGCAGGTGCACCATCGTGCATAAACCACATGCGATTTCGCATTAAAATAGGAACATCTTCGCACAGAATTGGCAAATTATCTTCAAGAAATCGGCTATATGTCCATTTAATCTGCATGGTAAAAAAAAGGTCCAATTAGGTAATCTCCAATAATTCCAGCCCCTACATTTAATGAGAACTGCTCCTGATGATGAATTTCCATGATTGCATGCGGATTTTCCTCGGCCCAAAAATGATTATTATGAAAATTTCTGTTTTTAGTAAAACTAGCTTTGCCCGTGAATAAAATTACGCGTTCAGTGGACTTGCCTTCAACTTTCTTCATTTGACTCCATTCGATGAAACCATTATAGGCAATTTCATATTATTGCCGTGATTTTTCAGGCAACAGATTCCAAGTTGCTCTGTTCGCAGCTCCTGGAATTTCTGGTTGAAGAGAACGATCTGAATCATCAATTTCAAATTCAACTTCCATTATATTTAAATTTGCAGCAGTTATAGATACGATCACAAAGAAGCTAGGCACTATTATTAATTTGTGGTAACCTATAAATAATTTTCAATTGGTTTTACTTGCCATACCATTACGATTATTATATATAATATTTCAAACCCTCCAGAAACCTTTTTTACAAGCTTTTATTTAACTTGCTTGGTTCGTATGTCATTCTGTCATTCTTTCCGGTTCAAAATTTGTAATCCATTTTTGGAGCACTTTCCGACATACGATTGAGCTGAAATTTGGCAGGTGTTCATAATTCCGGTGACAATAAATTATGAAATTTTTGTTAGAGAAAAAAACAAAATGGCGGCTCCCAGATGACGAACGAGTTTTGTGATTATGGTACGATTCGATTCAAAACTGGTAGAAGGAGGTTTTTGGGGACGGAGATTGTGAATTTTTGGTTAAAATTAAAAAATTCAAAATGTTTCTTTCTTTTTTTCCCATCAGTAACAGCTGTATAAAAATATTCTACGATACATTTGTTTAAAATGTTTTTATTTGTTCGTGAGGTTGCTAACGCTCGTTTCGCAATATTCCCCACTCATAAAATGAAATGCCACTTTTAACACTTGTATGATAAATAACCATTATTTTTAACTTTTCAGTCCATATTGCTATGAACGCTTATTCTTGAATTTTCCAACTACGGGACAAAACTCTTCGATTAATTCATCCACATGGGATTGAAGTGTTCACTAACTTTTGGTGAAAGTGCTGACACCAAACCAGCGCAATCACCAAATCTTTGTAAGATAAATTAGGTATTTTTTTCTGACGATCTTGGTGAGAATACCAGGTCAAAACCATGAAATTGTTGTATTGTTCTGTGTCCTTAATACATGTGCAAAATTTCAAACAAGCCGGTCGTCTGGGTGGGTGAAAAGTTAATTGAAAGAAAGGTAGCGTGAAAAGTTTCTTGGATATGCTTAACAGGAATTGATATAACTAAAAAAAATCAAGATGGCCACCGGAACACACGTATGTTAATCCCGATTATCGGAATTTAAACCTTTGTGGAGGACTATTGCAAATATTGAAAAAAATCTACTTCCTAATATTTCAGTTGAGGTCAAATGTACATCTTTCTTGTACTATCGGATCGGTTTTATTTCCGATAGAATATTTTAATCTTATGATCTACTCGTAGATATGGAGAGTTACTTTATGAAAGAACTGTATAAATGTCATTTCAAATATTCTTGGTGTCTCCATTCCAGTGGAGTTTTTTTGAGTCTTATGTACCCTACAGCCTGATCTTATCATTGTAGTGCCAGTTTCTTGAAAAACCTTGGGCGGATTTTGTGAGGATTATCATATAATTTTTAACAGTTTCCATTGGCAGCACTGCGAATAAGAGGGAGTAAATAGCCATAAAATTATTAAGAAGAAGAAGAGTTCATAATGATGACCGTAAATAAGTTGAAAAAAATAAACAATACTGTCTTTTGTATTGAATGAATGTGATTTTTTGTGGAGGAACAACGTTTCTTCACATGTTTTTTTGGGTTACCTTCCACAGTCTGAAAATGAAAATATAATCAGGAACATCTATACAAGTGTAGAAAGGGCAAACTAATTAGTTCACCCCGATAAGTAACTGCGTTCACCAAATTATATTTCCTATAGAAAAATGATTCAATTTGTCAGTAACTTGTCGTCCCCTGAATATGCCTATAAAAAAATAGTAAAAATTCGAAAGATACTTCTCTATATAGTTTTTGACGTTTCGGGGACTATATCTGCCCCCGTTCCCAAAATCTTCTAAATCTCCTTTAATTGTTTGAATAATTTGTTCGAATGTCGGATGTCAATTGAGATCTGCCAAAAAAATTGAGAGTGACGTATTGCTCATTTGATATATGGGGTGTTGTTCAGATCAGTTTATTAGCATTCTACCATATCTCACTTCCTCTCTGAGTAGAGGTAACCATGTATGGTCCATTTCAACAGAATTTGTTGAAAAGCAGTTGTTATTGGAAAGAAGAATTTTCTCCTCTCTTGATGTGGTTCTTTCATCAAGATTTTGGTCCTATTCCATCCAATCGTATGGTCGCCATTGGATGTGAGGATATGTTCTGCAATTTTTGATCCGCTTATTTGTCGATTTCTGATGTAACTCTGATGTTCACTTTGGCGCACTTCTGATGTTCTTGACGTTTCACCTATATAACTATCACCACACGAACAAGGTATGTTGTAAACACAGTTTTTGGTACTTTCTTCTGCGTTTTTTGGTTTTGTTTGTGTTGGTATAGATCTGAGTGTGTTTGTTGTTCTAAATAATGTTCTCACATCATACCTATGTCCAATCCTTTTGATCTTCTCAGATAACCCGGGGACATAAGATATTATGTTGGTTGTGAAATGTGTAGGTGATGGGACTACTCCTGTTGGTTGTGTTAATTGGTTGTTTGATGGATTTTTGTTTTCAATGTCAGTGATTGTTTTTTCCACAAACTGATCCGAATATGCATTTCCCTTGAGAACAGATTTTATGAGGTTAATTTCTTCCTGTAGATTCTGGTTGGAATTGCAAACTGTTTGGGCTCGATTATAGAGCCATTTAACCATGCCTTTTTTCACACTGGCATGATGGTTTGAGTTGTAGTGTAGATATCGATTGGTATGTGTCTTCTTTCTGTGTTACTTAAAATGGGTGACAAAGGAGAACCCATCGCCATACCAAACTCTTGTTGATAAAATTCGTTCTTGAATTGGAAATATGTTTTTTCTGTGCATAGTTTGAGTAATTCTATGATGGCACTGACATCCAGTTTTGTTCTTGTCTTCAGTGATGTGTCATTTTCTAATCTTTCTTTCACGATTTCCAGAGTTTTATCAATGGGGACATTAGTAAACAAACTTTCGACATCAAAACTAGGATATCTCCATCTTGAATTTGTAATTCGTTCAATTTCTCCAGAAAGTGAGGGGTATTACTTTTATAAAACTATTTCCATTTCCAGATAGTGGTTTCAGAATGTTGAGTAGGTATCTAGCGAGTTTTTGTGAAGGAGATCCAATGGAACTTACAAGAGGGCGTAGAGGATGAGATGGTTTGTGTATTTTTGGTAATCCATAAAAATGTAGGGGTTTGCTGTGGTGTGATACTAGGTCTCTGCGTTCAGTTTTCGTGAGTATGTTTTTGTGTTTAGCCAAAGTTCGGTATATTATGCTTTCTATTGATGGGGTTGGATTTTTGGTTATTTTTTTGAATACTTTGTTTACTGATATAGTAGTGTCTTGATTGATTGTGTGATATGTGGTGTTTGAGATCATTTGTGTTAGTTTGTCCCCATAATCAGTAGTGTTCATGGATGACTGTGGTGTTACCTTTATCAGTTGGAAGTATTTTAATCTGATTGTCTGATCGAAGAGATCTCAATGCACCTCTTTCGCATTTGTTTAAATTACTTCTTGGATGACAAGGCTGTGTTAGTGCGTTTTTGCGGTCAGATTTGTAATCACCTGCTATTTCAAGTGGTAAACGTTGGGCTGTGATCATTTCTAGCGTTGGAACCATTTTGGGTGCCACTGCGAAGTTCAGTCGCTTCGCTTCGCTTCGCTTCGCTAACCAAGTTTTTCGTGTATGTCTCAGTTTTTTTATGACAAATTGATTACAGTTTTTTCAGAAAAAGTTTTATTGTTTGATATGTGTTGTGGGTGTATTTGTTTCTCTTCCAATAATTTTTGAAATTTGTTTATAAGTATTGTGTTTCTCTTTTGATTGTATGGGTTGTAAGAATTTTGAATGCAGTGGTACAAGTATTCATAGTCATTTCGAATCAGATTTTGTTTCATGAAGTATTCCAGGTTGTTGATAAAAATTTCTAAATTCACCTTGTTTTTCCTGTGGAACTGTATTCGTTCTCTTACCATTGCGTGGCCCGCTCTTTCGATTATTCTTTTGCATTGTTGGCTATGATATGGCGTTTTCAATCTCAAACCCTTCGTAGAATGCTAATAAACTGATCTGAACAACACCCCATATATCAAATGAGCAATACGTGACTCTCAAATTTTTTGGCAGATCTCAATTGACATCCGTCATTTGAAAAAGCGAAAAAGACTCTGCAAGAAAAATCAAAATTTTTCAAACAATTAAAGGAGATTTAGAAGATTTTGAAAACGGGGGCAGATATAGTCCCCGATACGTCAAAAACTATATAGAGAAGTACCTTTTGAATTTTTACAATTTTTTCATAGGCATGTTCAGGGGACGACAAGTTACTGACAAATTGAATCATTTTTCTATACGAAATATAATTTGGTGAATGCAGTAACTTATCGGGGTGAACTGATTAGTTTGCCCTTTCTACACTTGTATAGATTTTCCTGATTATATTTTCATTTGCAGACTGTGGAAGGTAACCCAAAAAAACATGTCAAGAAACTGTCTTTTGTGTTAGTCAAACTGTTTTTTTTATAATGGACCTTTTTATGCACCATGAGAAAACACTGTAATTAGAAAGTATATGTGCTAATATCACTTGTTTTTTTTTCTGATGGCTAGTTTTTCCATAATCCGGGAAAAAGTGGGTTCGTGACGTCACGTTCACTAAAAGTTGATTTGGCATCGTTGTATGAGTTGTGAATCATGGAATTGTGACGTAATGACATTTGTTATTTGATACTTTGATAGGTTCGTTCGTTTGCTCCACAGAATAGAATATTATCAATCGTTTGTCTCTCTTCAGCTCTTTTTCTTGCATATATCTGATACGAGACACGATATATGCAGAGAACTGCTGACTGCTGCAAATGAACAAGCTCTCCATGAATGTTTGGTATTGAAAAATTTCGGAAATTATTTTCTAATTTTAATAACTATGAAAATGTCTAAAAAGTGCAATGTGCCCGGTCGTCTGAACACCAGTGAAAGTGAATCAAACTTTTGTAAAAAGCGGAAATATATGCTTTTGTGCAGAACATTTCCAGGTGAGTACATCAAGGAACGATCTTTAATTTCACTCAATGCAAGTTTGCAAAATCATCGATCAGTACTGTATTTTATATCCAGTCCTATAAACATATTGTTCTTTGGTTCCAGCTGAAAGAAGATACTATGAATTGGGAATATGCTAGAACAACGGGATTCAAATTCATGTTCAAGAAAGATGTCTGTCCACATATCAACCTGAAACGACATTGGTCTGACAATGTTTCATCATAAGTACATGACCTACCAACGATGAAGAAACCCAAACCAAATGAAAACATCACTCCTTCAGCTAGTAAAACTGTGTTGAGTGACATTACATCCATGGGAAATATTTACTCAAGAGTTTCGAATAGTTCTTCTCCTAGCAGTAGCCAAGCTAGTACATTATCCGATTCACCAAAATAACACCACCAAAAAAAATTCTAAGTATATTCCTAGTCAGTCTTCATCCGATCCTGATTGTGAAAATATCGAAGGACAGCAGCGCCAGCGCTTATCTATTGCACTTATAGAAAAGAAGAGTAATTTTATTTGGGGCTCCCTGAAAATGTTTACCACATTGTGAAATACATTACCAAAATTGAAGAAATTAAATATATGGATGTTCTGATAAGTTTAAAAAAGATACGGGTTGGGGATGTATACTCTCGATTGGCTGATTACTTTGATTGGAGTTAATCAAGTGTTCACAAGATTTTCACAAAAGCTGTGCCTATGATGGCAAATTGTTTACAAGAGCTTATATATTGGCCTGACATCTGAAATTGAAAGAAATTTGCCGTTCCCTTTCAGAGCTCGCAATAAGAAAGTTAATTCAATTATTAATTGTCTGGAAATTGAAAAACCCTCTGATCCTGTTTGTCTGTCCATGACTTGGTCAGAATAGAAAAAATTCAATACTGTAAATTTTTAATATCTGCTACTCCAAATGGCACAATACAATTAAATTTTATTTCAGGAGCATACGGTGGACGAATTCTTTAACAACTTTGTCGATAAGATTCATTTCTTCTATTTTGATTGATTGAAATTCAAAAATACTTTAAATAACTAGAATGTGCAGTATTATGTCAAAGTTTTCTAAGGTTTGTTGTCACATTCTCTTCATGAATGCCAATATCTTCAGATTTTTTTTTTTCTATAGCTTTGTAACCATAGGGAAAATTTTACCATAGAAAATGTAAGCCTGTATTTGTAAAAAATAGATGAGTTAACGTCTTTACCTTTGAATTAGTATCCCTCAACAAAGAATTGGTGTAAAATAAGTAAATAATTTTGCAAAAAATTTACGAAATTTGTATGAACATATTTCAAGTCTATTCATTCTAAATTATTAATTATATTTTCAGTAGTTCAAACTTAATAAATATTTGACTCATCACATGAAGGAAACACTAACAGGTACCGAATATGAATTTATTTATATTATAATACAAACAGACAAAGCCTACATATATATTCACAGTATAATGCATTTATGATTGATTATATCTAAACAATCACAGAAAAAATAATTCGGCGAATACCCCAATGGATGAAGGTAAGTTCAACAGAAGCTTAAATCCCCACTTCATTTTGAAGAATTCATCCATTGCTTGATCCATTCTGTGTAAACTGTACAGATGCTAGATGAACATGAAACAAAAAAGATTATGAAAGTAGTCCATGTCAGGTGGAGTTCTAATTAATTAGTAGAAAAATCAAGTCTGCTCCACAGTAGAAGCATTTATTTCTAGGAACGTGTATCGCAATGCGTTTCTGCAAGTTGTTTTTGTCATGTTGGGTTTTTCTTAATTATTCGTAGAAATGATGTCTGGTTGAACGTTGTAAGCTTTTTTTTCTGGTTAGGACATTTCGGCAAAGTATTTTGCCATCTTCAGGCTCTCTAAAATATACATAGAAAAGATACAAGGGTGAACATCGTAAAAATTGGTAGAAGACTTAGCACAAAAATAAACATAACATCACCGACTTACACAAACATTGAATTTAAAATGTCAACTCATTAATTCAGTCGATAACCTATGTTATATTAATCAGTTGACATTTTTACTTCAATGTTTGTGTAAATCAGTGATGTTATGTTTATTTTTGTGGAATTCTTCTATCAACTTTTACAATGGTCACTCTTGTATCTTTATGTTATATTAATCAGTTGACATTTTTACTTCAATGTTTGTGTAAATCAGTGATGTTATGTATATTTTAGAAACCTGAAATACAAATACTTGCCAAAAATCTAATTTCTTCCTAGAAATAAATGCTTACATGGAGCAGACTTTTCTACTAATGAAAAAAAGCTTGATATTTTTTCAAAGGATAAACAATAACTTTTTAAAGAAAATCAAAGTGGTTTCAAATATAAATTAGAAAAAAAAGCATTTTCACTTTATATTTCTTATGAAATAACCAGAGGTTGTGAAGTATCCCATGTTCAATTTTGGTATAAAGTATCTTTTAACCAATATATTAGGAGTAATTTTGACAAACTTGAAATAACTAAATAAAATAATCCTCACCTTCATTGGCAAATGCTCCACTGGGCCAATCAAAGCAGCTTGCGATTTCAGGGATTACACAGTTCTTTGATATATTCTGTGCATGTGCTGAAACATGAAAACAAAATCAAATAATATATATATATATTTATATATAATGCCTGTGGCTTCCCGTTTCCCATTATCTCGTTTGGGTGCCATAATTGATTTTACAGCAAAAGTAATTTTCAAGTTAGGTTACACACGAATTCTTCATTTGTAATAGAGAGCCAAAACACCAATGTTCATAACCGTAACTCAAAAACTAACCGAAACCCCATAAAAAATGTACCCCTCATTTGACCCCTTTAGGGGGTGAATTAAAAAAAAGCTCAAATACCAGTTTTCAATATACACATACCTTCAGAGGCCGAACAGTCTAAACACGGACATTCTAGGACATTGCTTCTTCGTCTGCCTGCACCAAACAATTATTTAAAAAATTGTGGATTTTATGTTCAGGTGTGAGCTTTGCTTTCACATTGCAGACGTTTTCTTGGCGTTTCAACTGTATGTAGCCAACAGCATTATCACCACTGGAGTCACTGGTAGATCTGTAAAAAGAAAACATGTGTTGATTTACTTTTTTGATGCGAATAAGTCAGTTGAAAATGATCTCGATATTTATTTTTGCTATATACACACAAATTGCTTACCGTTTTCACATTTTTCATTTCAGCACTCAAAAAAGTCATGTTTGTTAAATAAAAAGAGTAAATCATCTCATAATCCACCCTTGGCAAATTTTCCGAACCTGCTTTTACGAAGCCTTGTTTCAATATAAACACACCAAATCGTTTATGATATTAAGAAATTAAGAAGTTGATAAAAATAAACATTGATGGTTAACCTCAAATCTCAATATTATTTTCCTGGGAACTGTCTGTAACATTTGCGGTGTTGCCAATGATCGGTCTTCATCAAAAGGAAGGCCCGTTCAGAAACTTTGAATGTTTTAAATAAAGAAACCCGTTGTTGAAATATTTTTTTTTTACGAGTCTATCAATAAACAGAGTTCAATTATATATTAATGGTGTATATCAAGCAGTGAGCTATATTTTTGACAAGAACAGTAATGGGTGTTTCTGAACGTGGATTATGGAGGGGGTAGTTTTCGATGAACGTGACGTCACGGGTACTCTTTCAACCGCAATATCTTTTCGAAATAAAAAATATATGATGGCATTCTAAGTCAATTGGACGTTTCAAATGAAATACAATCGACCTATAAAAGTTTTGGATTTTTTTTTTCCCAAATGGAAAGGTCCATTGTGATTTGTGCCAAAGTTGCGTCAACATCTACTAGTTCTGACTCTATCTACTTCCTAATATTTCAGTTGAGGTCAAATGTACATATTTCTTGTACTATCGGATCGGTTTTATTTCCGACAGAATATTTTAATCTTATGAGATTAACTCGGAGGTACGGAGAGTTACTTTATGAAAGAACTGTATAAATGTCATTTCGAATGTTCTTGGTGTCTCCATTCCGGTCGGGCGTTGAACACATTCACATTATCTTGCAGAAAAGCCGTATCATTAAAAGGTCGTGGAGGTACCAGCATTGGATATAGTTGAAGCGTTATCGTTACTATCATCAAATATTCTAGACTTTCCCGACTGCGACGCTGATAAATTCCCTTCAATTGAGATTACTCGAAAGCTTACCGTATGATGGGGGAATAGTAAATGTGTGGACTTTGATATAATTCTTTATCATCCTTCGCGTCCCTTTATCCCATATATTACTTGAAGCATATTTATCACTCAAAGGACGCGGTGTGAAACCAAGGTTCAATAATAATAATAATAATATTTATTCTCCTCAAAGACATTTAATAAATGTATAGGATTTGTCCATATATACTATATACTACACTATATACAGGGTGAGTCACGCTGAACGCCTCGGACTTTCGTGGCCAAATGGTATTTTTTTTCAGTAAACGGTCTGGGGAAGTATATGTATGTATCTGAACTACATTTAAAAAATAATGATTTTTATACAAGGTATTTGAAAAGATCGTGACTTATCAAAGTTATATTTTTTTTTAATGGAGCACCCTGTATTTTCTTGCATTTTTGAATTCTTTGAGAAAAAATAAGCTGACTTTGCTAAAGTATCCCTATACCTAACTCTCTCCGTTTGTGAGATAACTGTTTCACAAAATGTAACGTTGTCAAAGAAATTCAATATCATTGGAATTAGCCACGGCAGGTGTACGAAATTTTGACCGGTCACTCAAATCCCTTTCAGCTAGTTACTGTGGCTTGAGTAGACGATCAATAGTATACAGTGTGTTATTTCAAATGGAACACCCTACATTTTTCCACGTGACAAGATTCACCTTTTCATTTCCTTTCGAACCATATAATATTTCCCTAAACCTAAACGTGGTGCTTCAGGAGTTATCGAAGCCTTTTCGAAATCTGATGAATTTTTTGAATTAACATTATTTCATCAGTAGTCTGGTGCCGTATGCTTGAGTAATACGTTCAACTCTGTTCAATTGTTGTTCCAAGCAGACTCCTGTCAAATAGCGTAATATTTTGTCAAATATAAGTTTGTGTTGAATTCGTCTTGTTCTCTTGTTCTCTTGTTCTCAGATTTGAGAAGTAAAATGAAAAGTTTTACACTTGAAGAAAGAATCAACATGATTTTAACCATTGGAGAGTGTTACGAAAATTGCTTATTAGCGTCGAGGGTTTATGCACAAAAGTACCCAGATCAAGAGCATCCTGATAAAAATGTATTTGAGAGATTATTAGCCAGATTTCGAGGAACAGGTAGTATCTAGTACACTGTTCGAGAGATATCGAAACCAGTGACTGGGAATGAGGAACTCAATTTCGAAGTTTGCAATAGTGATTGAAAATCCCAAAACCAGTACTAGAGCCATTGCTAATGCAACAGGTATAAGTCAATCGAGTGTTAGCAGAATACATAAAGATTGTAACCCAAGTAAGTGACATCTACATCCTTGTGTCCTTTTGCTCCATAGATTGGGGAATTTTGGTATTTTCAGAGTTGTTGCATTTTCCTTCTGAACGTTTAACTTTTTGATATCTTCATGGAATTTTAGAGTTGAATCAACTGGTAAACTGGTTTGGTTATATTTTTTATTTAAGTCTGATTACATAGAAATATCAGGTAGCATTTACGAAGATTCGAAAACTATACAACACAACACAATAGTATATTATTCAACGAGCGGTAATGTAGGTCATAACTCACGCAGATGAAGTTTGCGGCACGAGCCGCAGGCGAGTGTTGTAATTCATCAAGTGAGTTATGACCATTACCGCAAGTTGAATACTATACTTTATCTACGACTATAACAATAAATACTAAGGTACAAGTACAGAGAAAGAACTTTATTCACAAATCTTAATAGTAACCTATAACAATGCTATAAAATTTTTAATTGTAATTACGCATTTTTTTATTAATAAAATTAACTGTAAAGTTTGAACAACCAGTAAAGTGTTGCATATATGTTGTTGATGTACTAACTGGTTGAGGTGTTATAGAACTGTATATTTTATTTGCAGTATCTGTCTTATTCTTTTCGGAATCATCAACGTACCCCTCAGCCACAGTAGTTGACCGCCAACCGCCATGGCGTTTCAGTGCCGTTATATCCCCTCCAACATCTACTAATAAAGTTGCCGACGAGCGGCGAAAACGATGCCCTGTATATAAATTACAGTGTGGTAGTTTTAAAAATGTAGCAATGTCTTTCTCCATTGCTCCAAATTTATTAATGCCAATTCTTTGTGAGTGATATTCTCCATTTTGAAATTTGAAGAATAATATCGTTTGCGATATATCAGTAGGAAGATTTAAATATTTCTTAACTGTGGTATAAAAATTTCCCGTAACAGTGAATTTTCTGGCAATTTTTGTTTTTGTATTTGGTACACTGACCATAAAAATAGATCCATGATCTCCTAAATCTGTAATTTGCATAGAGTGCAATTGTGCTGCACGACAAGCACCCATAATGCCCATTATTAAAGCAACCTAAAATAAATTATGTAATTGACTAGATGATAAAAACGATTGAATATTGTGAGATCTACTACCTTTGTCGCCAGATATTTCTCTTCAGGAGCTTCATTTATGAAATTATTAAGTTGTTGTGGCCTAAAAGTTTTTGCCTTTTTAGCTACATGTTTCTCTGATTGACGTTTAAGAAACGCGCGTAATTTCAAATAATTCTCTATATTGATTCCATTATTTATGTTGAGTGTGCTTCTTAGCATGGAGTAGAAAGTCCATAGAGACGATGCTTTATATTTAGTGGTAAGATCACTAAAATATGCCAAAAGTACATTTTCTGTGAAAATTTTGGTATACACCTTTATATTTGTTTTGGGATTTTTCGGGCAATAAACTCTGTATGGTAACATTACCTACTTGTCTTATTTCTGGAGGTGTACATGATAATTCATCTTCACTATCTGAATTCATCTTTTTCAGCACCAAATTCAGAATAATTAGGTATTAACTTAATTTGAAATCGTCAAAATTATTCAAGTGACATTACTCCCCTCAATAACAATAATGGACTGTTCCCTTTCGGCCAAACGGCTTGTACAGAAGAACAGAGCCACTTGATATTCGGTTCGTAAATAATTCCAAGAATCTTTTCCGATTTATTATAGTGAGTTATTAGAACTCACGTTGTTTGTTTATATATACTATTAATTGCTCAAAAGCAGTTGAATAATCAATATTTAGTTTAATAGGAGTAGATAAAAATATAAAGTTTGTTTGTGTTTTCTATTGAAACCATATGATGTTCTTTTGCTCATTATTTCTGATATACCTGAATGTCAATTTGTGAATCTCTAAATAAATTATGAAATCTACTTTTCCGACTGGTTGCACCACCGGATTTTTTAATTTTTCTCCGCGTATGCCCGTGGGTGTGACTTTTCATCGGTTTTCTCTGATATATTATCATCATGGTAATGTGTCACTTATACATATGCCCCCGGATTATGTACTAAAACTGAAAGTCAATTGAAATACTATGATTTATAGCAGCTGAACGTGATGGTATCGAAGAGGTCCTCAGCAGTCTTGGTTTCTCAACCACGTCGATCCATCATGAGATAATGACGAATCAAGATTTCCCCGTTGTCGCAACACAGACAGCGTTTTCGTGTAGATAACTGGTACACCTATCGGTATTTTTAACTTTTTTAATTGTAAGTCTATCGAATGAAAACATTTTATTTTTTTGATAATTGTGCAATTTGATTAGAATATAATTTATCTATACTTTTAATGGACTGCAGCTGTTTTGCATTCTGCTATCGGGACCAGCATGAAATCGTATTTTTTTATACATGATAACGTAATCGCGAACGCTTGCATTTAGATAATTTACAAGTGAAATTTCTCCGGCAATTAACTTGACTATTTCCAGACATTACGGTATACGCAATCGATATTGAAAAATATACGGTGACTCGCGAAACTTGGGATCATGGTAGTATTTTCTGGAAACAACTCGGATTGAAATTGGAAATAATTTATAATTACATCCACCAATTGGAGTGGATAAACTCAACAGGGAAAACAATTTTTAGGAAATACATATCGTACAATTAGGCAGGGGAGGTTGTTTCTTTTTCTTTTATGAAACAGAAAAAATTCAATATTTTATTATATTTATTTGTATAAATTGCAAAACTATTCTCATTCTAATCCACGTCTGTAAAACTATAAGCAAAATATCAGGTACAAGCTACAAAAGCTTCAGTGGCCTTGTTTATTATCTAGACTTATTGGAGAATTATAGATTGATTTTGAACATTTGGAAATAGACTTTATTTTTATTATTATATATCGTCGTTCGTTAGAGCTTTTTTGTTATTGAAAATATTTTCTTTATTGTCTATTTCAAGTGGTTTATTCAAACTGGTTTCACCAGATATTTCCTTAACAATTTTCCACAACTTTTTTTGTCGTTGTTTAGTCTACTAGATAAATACATGTCATTCTTTTTTCGAATAGGTACTTGTGCTCAAATTCTGATTCTGTTGTGTGGCATAATATTCTGAATATCTTTCGGTTGAAATTCAATTTGGGCTTGAACAACAGTAAAAAATGCGGTCAATTCACAGTCATCAACTTTTTTGGCCCGTGTTATTGTTTATGGCTTATTAAAAACCCAATGACACACAACATTGTTGGACTGCGATAACAGAAACGAAAAACTGTTTGATTGGATCTAGATACTGCGATCCAAGAAGTGAGATCAAAAGTTATCACTATCAACTATATATATATATATATATATATATATATATATATATTGGGTTATTGGATCACAATTATTGAGATATTTTATATATATATAGAGTGTCTTGGGTTATTGGATTCGACAATTATTGAGACATTTATATTGGTAAAGACGTTTCGTCCCGGGCCTGGGACTTCTTCAGTTTCATTTATTTCATGTTATATAATTCTGAGTGACATGTAGAGGTCAATTTATAATAAAATTAGATTTAATTTCTTATTTTTTGGAATTTTTCCACATAATGGAGGCATACCAACATGTTCAAATATATATGTATATATATACAGGGTGTAATCTAACCTCTTGCACACCCGTGAATGACAGGTGTATAATACCATTTTATAACGAATTACAATGGTAACAAATCTGAAGAAAAAATAATTGAAAACATGTTTTGTTTTCTGACAAAATTTTGGGTAGCGCGCGCTGCTTGCCTAATTTCATTTGCTTTCACTTTGACCATTTCCGAATGCAATAAATATTTTACTCGACATTTGAAAAATGTAGAACTGATTGTGTTGTATAGGTACACATTGCAGGCGCCTGAGTGAAAAAAAAGTAACCTCGTTATATCCAAACTGGTGATAAAATTGGAACTAGTTGACTTCATACTCTGCTTTGAGGCACTTATCATAATTATCACAGTCACTTGTAAGAAACAAACGACACAAACATTATTGAAAAGGGAAACATTCGCAATTGAATATTTTTATATCGCGACCATTGTATGTAGTGATTCGAACAACACATGAACTGAACACAAAACACAGAACACTTGTCAAGCAAGATTTTCGCTGTACGGTTTACAAAGCTGTTTACGAACGAAAGTTTGTTAGATTGTACTAGTGTATTCTGATTGGCTGGTGAATGAAAGGTCCTAAAGCAACCAATCAGAAAACAGTACGCAATGTGCAGGAGAATTAATTTAAACATTATTGGCTTCGTCTCTTGAAAAATTTGCCATTCTATAAAAAAATAATTTATATTATATTAATATTTCCAGTAGGAAAACGCCCGAAGCGTTTCCTCATATTAGATATGCACAGTGATTGGCGACTCCAGAATCCAACCAGAATTGAAATCTACTACTTCATTCATAAATGCGACGAGTGATTTGTCTTACCTTCTACTCTTCTAAATACGCACGGGACAGCTAGGTATTCAGTAAGCACCAGCAAAAGACAAAGACAATTGATTCTCCTGCGCATCGCGTACTGTTTTCTGATTGGTTACTTTAGGATCTTTCATTCACCAGCCAATCAAAAAACACTAGTACAATCTAACAAACTTTTGTTCTTAAACAGCTTTGTAAACCGTGCATGCGAGAGTCTTGCTTGACAAATGTTCTCTGTTCAGTTCGAATCAGTACATACACTGGTCGCGATATAAAAATATTCGATTGCGAATGTTTCTCTTTTCAATAATGTTTGTGTCGTTTGTTTCTTACAAGTGACTGTGATAATTATGATAAGTGCCTCGAAGCAGAGTATGAAGTCATCTAGTTCCAATTTTATCACCAGTTTGGATATAACGAGGTTAGTTGTTTTTTTCACTTTGAAATTCAATATCTATCTCGGGCAGCCTGCAATGTGTACATTTACCACACAATCAGTTCAACATTCTACATTTTTTAAATGTCGAGTGAAATATTTATTGCACTCGGAAATCAGGGGAAATTTGGTGCACCGCAACCCAAAATTTTGTCAAATTTATAAAGTACCAAAACATGTTTAAAAAAAAATACAGATTTTATCCAGTGCAGTTTGAAGAATTTTACACAGAAATGCCTTCTTTTGGTACGTGCATTGAAAGACAATTTTTTTCTTGCTTCTTTTATTCTTTATTTTTTGTACATGAATATCGTACATACTAAATACAAATTTACATACTAAATGATTTTATTAAAGAACATTCGTATACACTACATTTGCTGTTTTTTTTTATCAGGCGCATATAGAAATAAAATTTTCACTCTTTTCAATCATATCCTTGATTTCCTTAATTGCATTTTTATACCTACTACTATACCTGTTCTGCTCACTCAGCAAGAAACTGTGATTGTTGGGTTGGTATCATCTCCACCTGAAGAAGCTATTTAATAGCGAAACACGTGTCATGGTTTCGTGAACCCAATTTAGTAAAAATATTTTTAGGTTTAACCAACAAATGGTTGAGCTTCTTCGTACTTGAGGTGGTGTAAAAAATATAGCGTGCGCAATATCTAAATTTGCCCGTTGAGAAATACCCCGTACCCTCCAACCTCACCCTCGATCGGCAGTCATACGAAATGGCGATAATTGATTCATAAATATCTCACCACTTCCAAGTCACATGTACGCCCGTTATCGGCGATCCAGTCAGAAATCATTCCCACATAAACTAGATTCACTTGGATGATTTACTGTCCCTGAGCCATTTGCTCGATTTCCACTCCTATGGGCAGAACCGGAGTGACCATTGTGGAGATGAGGTGGTTCGTGCCAGGATCCCTGTATTCTGTTCTGCAATCTGAAATTCCGTGCTCGTCGAAAAAACTGTAAAAAAAAACATCGCGAGCTATTCAGTACGCGTGACAGAAGTGAAACTAGAGTGATCTTAACCTCGATTTGTAAGTATATCGTACGGGGTAAAACGGCAGAGAAGTCTGAAAATTGTAACACCAATCAATTTTATTTTTCACATAAGGATTCTTAAGCGCTTAGACAAGAAACGAAAGCGAGAACAATGGTACCTTACATATAGTAGAAGTATAAGATTATGATAAGTAAAAGATCCAATTAAATGTATGAAATTAATGTCAATATATTTTTAATGGTTCTCTGTAGCTCTTGAAAAATTCAATTGTATCTTCTCATCATAATCTACTACTATTCCAAATTGAATTCTGAATAGGAATTCTCAAACCAGCAGTACTAACATAAGAAAAAAAAGGTATCTATACTGAATTTCTTGAATATCAGTGAAAGCTATTTTACTAGCTAACTCAGTTGAAATACTACAATCGGTGTGTCACTGAAAAATTAATATTTTATTTAAATTAATTTATTTTAATTTTTTTCATTACAACTCATCATTATCCTCATAATCATCATTAGAATCAAAATTCATTATAAGGGGCTGAACATTTTCTTTATCCCAGTATAATTTAATCTTTTTGTTCAGTATGTCGAACGGTTTCAGCTGAAGTGCCATCACTATTGACATAATTTTTTGTTAATCCCCAAATATGTTCAATATGATTTGACATGCAGTGATACGGTGGAAGGCAAAGTCATTGATGCCTATATTTTTCTGCAAGCGTATCAGCTTCATTAACAGTGGTTATTCCTACAAAATAGATATATAATTTATTAATTCAGCTTGAGGAACACTCACGATTATTTTGCTACTTAATCCAACAACTATGGTTTCGAAAAGGTATTTCCAAGAGGAATGTTCGTCAACTATGCTTGGATATCAGCCTTATTCTATGCTGTTGTTGGGACTTCATTAATCACATTGTGATAACTTTCATTATCCATGACTATTATTGAATGCTTTGTTAATAGCTGTTATTCAAACCTAGGCAGACATTTTTTTTGGTTCATTTCTCCATGGTAATCACAATTCTTTGTTTGCGAGAAGAATAAGTCTGCTTCATAAATAAATTAGAAAATGGATTTTGAGCCGAAAACGAAAAAGACGCTTCGGCTTTAGTCTTATTTTCGGCCGAAAACGAAAATAATTTAGAAAAAATATTAATATTTCCGCTGTACACTGAAATCTTGTTTGTTTTTCTCTACACCTAGGGAGATAAAGAGCAAATTTAGGCTTTAAAAGAAGTAAAACACGATAATTCCATTAGAGGATACAAAATTTCGTGTATTTATTGTTGTATTGATTGATTATATTATATAATCAATCAATACAATATACCTACATATCTGATGCCTTTATAATCTTTATATGCATGTCGGAAATAAAAACAAAAGTCAAGAACAAATAATAGTTATTTATGTATCAAGGGCGTAAAATAGGCTTTTATGGACCGCAGCGTGTAAGTAATAGCCCGAGCGATAGCGAGGGCTATTAACACGCCTAGGTCCATAAAAGCAAATTACGCCCGAAATACATACAAAATTTTATGCACGACCGGTATATTTGATGTCATGTAGAACATGATAAAAATACATCAAGGCTGCCGTGAGGATGTATATCCATATCATATCGGAAACAGAATAAATCAAGAAGTGATGGAATGAATGTTACCATGGCAACTCAGTCAATTTTTCGAAATAAGATTGAATAGGCTGGTAGCCATATTTGCTGTCAATTTTTGTGATCACAGATAATTTATTACTGATTTTGAAATGGATTCAAGCGACGAAGAAAGTGTGAATTGTACTCCACCAGAAATAAGTAAAGCAGCTGAGGATGCGAAATTGAGTTTATTGCCAAGTAAATCCAAGAAAATATACGACAAGGTGTATGAAGAATTCGTGAGGTGGTGCAACGGGAAAAATGTAAAAAATAAGAAATACACAGAGACTGTACCTCTTGCCTATTTTCTGGAAAAATCTAAATATTGTAAGCCCTCTACCATGTGGTCATATTATTTCATGCTGAAAGCTACATGTACATGATAATATAGATATCAGTAGATACGCAAGATTGATAGTTTTTTTGAAACGAGAATTTGATGGTTATAAACCAAAGAAATCGAAGATTCTAAGCAGAGAAGAAATCGAGTTATTTTTGAGGGAAGCACCAGAGAATTTGTATCTTATGATGAAAGTAAGTTCTGATTTCATGTTTTCTCAATGTTCAGTATGTTAATCTGAGAATTTATTGTAGGTAGCACTGATTTTTGGTATTTGTAGAGCATGTCGCCGCGAAGAATTGGCAAATATCACAGTGGACGACATTCAAGATTTCGAGACATTATTACTCATAACTATAAGAGAAACCAAAACGAAGATAGATCGAGTATTTACTGTAATCGATAAAGAACAGAAATCGCCAAGTTATTTGGATATTTACAGAAAATATTCTTCCTTGCGAGATCAGAATGATCAAAAGCGGTTTTTTTATATTATAAAAATGGCAAGTGTACGAGACAGGTTATCGGAAAAAATACATTCGGTCAAATACCACTCAGAATAGCCACTTACCTAGGTATTTCTAATGCGAAAGAATATATTGGTCACTGCTTCAGACGTTCCTCAGCAACTATGTTAGCAGATGCAGGCGAGGATATAATCAACATTAAAAGACATGCTGGGTGGAAGTCGACGACTGTTGCGGAAGGTTATATTGAAAATTCAGTTGCAAATAAGCTGAAGATTGCTAAGAAAATTGTAGAAAATGATGAGCCTTCTACTAGCCATTGCAGACAATCTGAAAATATTGCTCACTACTCTGAAACACCAGATAATAACATGCATTCTCTTCAGACTTCTAGTAATGAGGAATCAGTTGAAATCAGTAACTATCTGCAACAACAGAAAACAACAAATCCAAATATTTCCATAAATAACTGTTCTAATTGTATTGTCAATATTAAGTTATAATTCATTTTTTAAATTACTTTATGTTCACTGTTTTCGTTATATTATTGTTAATAATGTTTTGGGTTTGATTATATGATCCATCGGAATATAGATTTCTATCGATATGAGATTGAAATTCACTTTAGCGCCTGTTCAACGATTTTCTCGTCCGCCGGGCGATAAAGTAGTCCGGGGCGCTAAAGTGCTACTTTACGCCCGAAAATCCGGGCGCTAAAGTGCTACTTTACGCCCGGTCGTGCGGGCGTAAATAAATAAATAAATAAATACATTAGTTACCCATCAATTTATGCGCGTAAAGAAAAAATACAACATAACCTCGCTTCACAACTTCAAAACAAAATCGCGTCCGTTCAAGTCAGCTGAGTGAAACCACGAGCGGACTCGATTCACCCCGAAGTTAGCCAAACGTCACCTGATATTGCCGAGCTTTACGAAGTAGGTCGAATGACGCGCGACAATTCACGAACTTCTGATTTTCGGCTTGACCGAAACTTCGGCTGCTTTATAGCCGAAAACGAAAATGTGGCCGAATCATGATTTTTTGGCCCAAAACCAAAACGAAGCTTCGGTCGGACACTAAAATTAGTGGATTTTATTTTCATTTTATGCTTGTCTTCACCTTCCACCACCAACTTGAGTTTTTTTAACACTTTTTATTTTGAATCGCCGAATGGTACCATCTTTAAATACTTAAGTTTTATCCAAGAATATACAAACTGACGTAAACCCTCAAGTTTCATGTACTCATGTAAAAAGTGTATAACGTTTACTTGCGATATTGGGCAGCTCCATCAAACCAGGATGAGGATCATCGTTTCTGTATGTAAAACCAAGTTTCTTCAGAATTTTTCCATAAAAATATTATACAACATTTGAAAAGCTCACGTTCTTCCAGTTCATCTCTTGTAGTTTTCAAATTGATAAGTTTTCCTGAAATTATTGTTGTCATCAAACATTGTTTGATGAATAAATCGATACAAAATTTAACTGTTTTTGTATATATCATAGATCACATTTCGAATTGGAGCTTGATCGAAGCCGTCAATATCTATTGGTTTTACCCCGTTTTGCTGGATACTTTACCTCTATTAATAATAATATTAATTGATGTTAGTGTACAGTGAAGTACTCACATAAGTCAGAGTAAATGGAAAAAAAGTTAAAAAGTTTAAAATCGGGTAAACCAACATTTAATGCGACAATACATTGACATGATAAATAGACACACATAGACGAAAAATCAGTAGTAAAAAATTCTCCGCTTGAGTAGAATGCATTTCGAATTAAGTACAGATTAATTTGCTTTTCAAAGGTTTTCAAGTTCATTTCCTTGACGTCTATTAGACTTAGTTCAATACGACACATATTCAATCTGAACCTAACATTATATTCACTGTATAATTTCACTTAAGTTCTTATAGATATATGTAATTAGTATTACTTACGTCTCTAACAGCAATTAGTGGAAGTAAAGGTCCTCCAATTTCACGTTTCCTTTCAAAGTAGATGCTACTATTTCCTGAACCAGTTTTGATAATGCTTTAGGCATATTGATATTGATTATACACAGGTATTATCGAAATAATTGATTAATTCTGGTTTTTATTACCAAACAGAAAACTGTCAGAAGAATGTTTTTTTGAACGTTCGGTTCGGCAACGTCTAACATTTTACTAACAGGTTGGACAAATTTCAAAATTAAATTTTACTAGTTTAATCGATATTTCATTGGGACTTTCACCCATGTTATATTGGATATACAAAATTACCAAAAATGACGTCATTTTCTTTTTAAAGTGAAAATAATATACCAGAACTTCGAACTGGTCCTGCCCGGACCTGCCTATGGGCATGGTCAATTCTCTATGGAGGACTTTCGTCGTCCATCATCTCCCTCGATTGATATCTATTGGAATTTCAACTTGGGCATATTCACGGATGTCTGCTGTTGCAGAAAGATAACCGCCAGATTTTCGCTTCATTGGATATTTGATGTCCACTTTTCCTTTTCGGCGGGAGGAAATTAATCAGCGACGAATCGTTCCACTAGTCACGAGAGGAGAGATATTTCAGTTTGGTGACATACCGGAAGAAGTACATTCGGGAAATTAATGTTTATTTCCAGAGCATTTTTCGTTTATGTAGCTCGATATTTCTTCAGATTTATCGAGAACGCTGCCATCTCCGCCAATTTTTTTAGTACTGAACTCTGGAAAACGCAGGTAAAAGAATTGTTGCTATTTATAGAAAAAACAGAAAATAAAACTCCTCTTTTGTTTGAAACTTAGTAGGCATTTTTTTTAGGAAACAGTGTAATTAACACACTCGCCGCAACAAAGAAAATAATGGGAAGGGGAAATAGCATCTGTGAATATATATGAGTAAATGGAAAATTGTGGCATTTCAGACGAATTTTTTTATTATAGAAAGAGCAGGACTCGAACCTGCGTCCTCTAGTTCTCTAGTCATACGTTCTACCAACTGAGCTATCGAAGACACAAAGATCGTGTTTTCCTATGATTTATTGTTAGTTTTGGTGTTGGGATGGATTAATGAGGTAAAAAAGATCTTATGCACTATCAGTGGCCATCAAGATCCATTTTTACCCATCTACTCCAACACCAAAACTAACATTAAATTATAGGAGAAAGCGAACTTGGAGGCACATATGGAACTGTGTGTCTTCGATAGCTCAGTTGGTAGAGCGTATGACTAGAGATCTAGAGGACGCAGGTTCAAATCCTGCTCGAAGATTGTTTTCTTTGTATAATTTAAAAATTCTTCGGAAATGCCACAATTTTCCGTTTACTCAAAGAAAATAATCTCTAATTATTTCTCTTTCGTCGTCAGTACTTTGGATGCCAGGTCTATAAATATTATAACTTAGAACCAAATGACTTCTTCATGAAAAAATTCCAGTCCTTTTGTGCTAGGTTCTTTGCTTCTTCCACGTTTTCATTTATATTTAGTGTACTAACTACTGATCAATCCTTCAATAAAAATTGGTAAAAATTGCTCTGCGAATAGGAAATTGTTGGGCAATAAACGCTATTATTATTAATATCTTGCATTTAACTTTTCGGAATCCACTATGCCTTTATGTTAATGTTGGTTTTATTTTCGTACTTAGTCTCTTCTCTGTCATTTCTCCAAATAATTTCAATTTAAAAGAGCAGTTAAATGTTTATTTCACTGCGATGGAATTATTATCACCATCACAACATGGTTTCACAACTAATAAAGGCACTAATACAGGTCTTTGCGATTTTCACAGTCGAATAATAACGGCCTTGGACCAAAAAAAGTGTGTGCTTGGATTGTTTATTGATTTTTCACGTGCGTTTGATTGCGTGAATCACAGTCTTTTGCTGGAAAAACTCTCGAGATATGGGGTTAGAGGATTGCCGTTCAATTTATTGACCTCCTACCTGAAAAATAGGAGACAAATAGTAAAAATTGGGGAGAATACAAGCTCCGAAAAACATATTGCCGACGGTGTGCCTCGGGGATCCATTTTGGGGCCTCTATTATATTTAGTTTTTGCTAATGATTTATTAGTGTATCTGAATGGAAATTCTCCCACTCACTGTATATGTTATGCTGATGACACGAATATACTAGTTATTGAGGATGACCTAAACTCCCTGAAAAATACAGCTGAAAGCACTTTCAGTAAAGTTATCACTTGGTCTAAGAAAAATAATTTAGAAATGAATAAAACAAAAACCAAAATGCTCCAATTCATGATAAGACGACAACACCATGAGGTGAGTCTGTTTCAGAATACTGAATTATCATTGGATTCCACAACAACAACCAACATGTTAGGAGTTGTCTTCGACAACAATTTACAATGGAAGCCACAAGTAGATAATTTGTGCAAAAAACTCAGAAATTCCTGCTACTCTCTTAGGTTTCTCTCCAATCACTGCAGTCAAGAGATTCTACTTACGCCTTACTATGCGAATTTCAATTCTCACCTCAGGTATAGCATACTGAACTGGGGCACAAGATCCTCTGTGGGTCGAGTGTTCATAATACAGAAATATGCAATAAGGATCATTGCTAAGTTGGGTTTCAGGGATTCCTGTAGGGGAGCATTCCAAAACTTTAAAATATTAACAGTTGCAGGACTATATATACTTGAGGCGTGCACATATGTATACCGCAACAAAAACATATTGGCTACCAACAGACCACCACATACCCATTTGACACGAAATTCACACTTACTCCTACCCAGTCAACATCGCACTGCACTCTACCAAAAAAGCTTTGAATATCAGGGATGCAAACTGTACAACAAACTTCCCGATGACATTAAAGCTTCAGGAAATGTACATATTTTCAAGAAAAAAGTTAAACGGCTCTTATTGTCAAAAAACTGCTACACTGTTGAGGAATTTCTGTCGTAACTTGTTTTGTAACGTGAACGTTTTCTTTACAGTTGATTATTGTCATATTTTTATATTTATATTTTATATTATTTCTTATTATTGTTTGTGACGTGTATGTGATGTTCCTATATACATCCAGAGATTTTAGATTGTCTCTTTTCGACTATGGCTTGATTTTATTGACGTTTTTCTATTTTTTATTTTTAGTTTCACACTGTTGAGGAATTTCTGCCGTAACTTGTTTTGTAACGTGAACGTTTTCTTTATATACACCTAGAGTTATATAGTTATTGTCATATTTTTATATTTATATTTTAAATTATTTACTATTATTGTTTGTGACGTGAATGTGATGTTCATTTTTACGGCCGGAGGTTTTAGATTGTCTCTTTCCGACTATTTCTTGATTTTATTGTCTCTTTTCGACTATTTCTTGATTTTATTGACGTTTTTCTATTTTTTATTTGTATTTTCACACTGTTGATGTACAAATTAATTTGTGAAAATAAAGAAATTATTATTATTATTATTATTAATGCTTTATTCAATAGAGTAATTATTCTGTACTTGATGCAGTTTTGAATGTTTCTTTTTTTTGCGGTGGTAGTGTAAAATAAAATAAAAACAACAATTTTCAAGTGACCCCAGAAGACATGATCTTCAGAAAATCTGGGAACTTTTCTAAACTATTATCTCAAAGACAGCATAAGATGTTTTGGGATAAACAGACGAAATAAAAAAGCAAACAGCATGACAGCTAGAAGAAATAAAAACACAGCTGAAGATCAAGACGCCGAAATGGAGATTGTAGAGAATATGTGAGAAAAAGCCACTTACCCTTTGGATGCAAATTTTTTCAATCAGGTTAGGATAGAGGAAGAGATACCGGAAGACTGGAAAATGATTAGATAAGAAGAACACGCTGGGTATACGATGATAATGTAATTAACTACAAAAATAATTCTGAAAATACAAAAACTTTCGAATTTTACAGACATATCATCCAGCCATTACCAGGCAATCTGGTTCATAGACGATAGTCATACACTATCCCCCAATGAAAAAATACTACCGGATCACTAAAGATATCGATTCTTCTTCTTATTCTTGTTTCGGTGGTCACATACGTTTTCTTATGCCTAGTATACGACCTTGATACCAAGATTGATATTAATACATTCGA
Source organism: Gonioctena quinquepunctata (assembly GCA_018342105.1). Classification (NCBI taxonomy): domain Eukaryota; kingdom Metazoa; phylum Arthropoda; class Insecta; order Coleoptera; family Chrysomelidae; genus Gonioctena; species Gonioctena quinquepunctata. The sequence goes on along the minus strand of JAFIRS010002093.1, from coordinate 33,016 downwards.
TGTTTTGGCTTATCAAAATACCAAATCAGTGAACCACTTCATATAGTCGATACTCTCTAAAAACGGCTTAAATATATAATAAAGATAAAAATCTAAATAGGTTTCAATGGAATTCCGAAAATTGATGAGATATCCGCATATAATCGATTTTTTATAACTTGTGAGATAACAACTGATGAACTAGACCGTTACTGGGACGTCATGGGTCGTTTTGGCACACTCAGAAATAACATACGCTATTGTACAAACTCTGAATACTGTCAACTAACAGACGTTTGTTTTTTGGGCTATTTGAGATTTTCTGGAAGAATTTAATGATATAGTCGAAGGTATCAGTATTCTTTATAAAAATTAGTATATTCAAAGGTATAAACAAAAATCGAAACAAAACTAAAAGGAATAAAAATGATTAAACAAGTTTTAAGACAAGCTTTTATACTAATGCACTAAAAACAAAAAATAAAATTTCTTTAATTGTTTGACCCAAGTTTTATATTCGCGGTAAGCTTTCGAATCTGCTACTCACAGAATAACATAGGTCAAACAATTGAGGAAATTATTTTTTCCTTCTTAGTGCATTTGTATAAAAACTTGTCCCAATTTGTTTTTTTTTATTTTCATGTAATTATTTTTAGTCATTCATGAAATCCGCCATCTTATTGAATTTTGACAAAAATTTATAATATCCGACTCCAAAAAAACCCACATAAGTACCAATTTTTAATGGAATTGGGCCATAATAACAAAACACGTCGCCATCTTGGAGCCGCCATCTTGAATTAATGCTTTTTGACAAAAATATCATGATGTCTGACCCCAAAAACCTCCACACACAAATTTTGGATGGAATCGCGATATAATCACAAAACTTGTCGCCTCCTTGGAGCCGCCATCTTAAATTCGTAGATTTTGACAAAAAAATCATGATCTGGGGTCGGAGATCCCAAAAACCCATATACCAATTTTTATTGGAATCGTGCTATAACCACAAAACTCGTCGCTATATTGAAGCCGCCATCTTGAATTTATGAATTTTGACAAAAAATTCGTGATCTCTGTCTCCGAAAACCCTCACATACAAATTTTGAATAGAATCGAACCGTAATCACGAAGCTAGTCCGCCATTTTGTTTTTCTCTAGCAAAAATTCCATGATGTATTGTCACCGGAAATATGCACACCTGCCAAATTTTAAGTTAATTGGACAACTAGGAGTCGATCAAATTTAACTTGTAAGATTTGATTACAAACTCACAGACAGACATCGGAACAGGCGAAACTAAATAAAAGCTTACAATGACTATATCAGAGAGAATCCGAGAGATGGAACGCCACTGAAATGCTCCTCGTTTTTCTAAAATGGGATATGGAAGTGGTTCTCAACGCAGTTTTGTATGAAAATAAGTTGACAAGCGGTTGTCAACCTTCATTTCATTAAAATGCAAATTGCAATCGCCAGATTCATTTTCCTGTAAAATAATAGATGAACCAAATGTGATATAAAGCCGAGAGGGGATATGCCTTAGCGCTTTAGATTTCCATTAGCTTCATATTTCTATCCGATGGAAAGAAATAGTTCACATTATGTAGGTACATCTATATGAGTTCGGTTTTCTTTGATACGACCATCAATGATATATTCAACAGCTTTAGCGAAAAAACTTCATAACCCACAAAAAATTGTATTTTTCTGAAATCGCTCAAGAATGCCTACTTTCTCGGAGCAACGTCAGACCTACAAAATACGCTAATCTAGTATTTCAGGCCGTTGCTAAGCAACGAACTTTCCCGGTCCGGAAAAATTTTTGCCAGCCTAGGCCGTCAAAATTTTATATACATTTTAGACAGTAAATAAATACGCAAACAACCAACTCACATTAAGAATATTTATTGAATATATTATTACACATATATGGAACGTTTATTATAACTATTTCTGTATATTTATAGTTATGTTGCAGTTTGTACAATTATTAAACATAGGCTGAACTCTACCTGAAAATTCATTCTCTTTGTCACTTTCCCCTCTTAATTTATCTGTTATGTTACCTGAATAGTCAGCGGCGTTATTGCTGTTTTATTCTTCGGCAATAATACTAATAGTATTAGCAGATATTTATCTGCTGTCTACTGTATTTGTAAAAGATTCCTCTGTATATCCTTCGGCAACGGTTGAGGATTTCCATCCCCCATGCCTCTTTAAAGCAATTAAATCTGCCCCAGCATTAACCAAAATTGTTGCAGAGGACCGACGGAAACAATGTCCTGCGTATTCATCTGCATATGGCAAATTCAAAATTTTGCGACAATTTGAGGCATTTTGACAAATTGATGTATTCCCACTACTTGCCTGCAACCTTTCCCATTTGAATATTTAAAGAAAAAGCGGCAACTTTCAAAATTTCTGGACGACATGCAACATATTTTCTATACAATGGCATATAATTTTCGTTTATCACAAATGATCTTGGTTTGTTCGTTTTATTATCGGGTATTTTAATCAAAAGCTTAGATCCAAAATCTTCTAGTCATTCAAATTTAATTTACATAGTTCATCATGGCGACATGCACCGGCAATACCAAATATTAAGGCAACCTAAAAAGTAAACACTACATAAATATCTAGGTAATTTCAAAATTCTTATATTCTAAACGTACCTTATTCATTAAGTGAATACTATTATACAGTGCTTCTCAAAAGTCCCCTCCCCCCCCTCTTATTTTTGGAACGATTATACATAAACAAGTGAAATTTGGAAACTGAATATTAAAGGTTGTAAACTTCCCTACTAGTTATGAAAGATGACGAAATCGTCAAAGATGACGTCACAAGGCCATTGTGACCAATAATTTTAAATGGAACCCTACGGCAAGCGACACCTCTTTTAAAAGGTATCGAAAAAACCTATTCAATGATACTAATTTTGTTTGTGTTTATGGCAGTTTTGGCAACTCGCTTTCAAAAAACGCGAAACTGTGATGAATTAAATCAGTTAATACTAAAATTCCAAATTCAAGCTCCGCCTCTGGATAGTTGTCAAATAAGCTGACGTTTTTGTTAGTCTCCCTAATTCGACGTTTTTGTAATTGTCCAAGTTTTTGTACATTTAATAATTTGTGTATTGTTGATCGAACGTTTAACTGTTTCAGCAGTTTTTGGTACTTTTAATATTTCTGTACATTTCAATAATTTGTTAAACTATTGTGAGCCGAACGTGATAAAGTAGCAGCGATCCTAATTCTTGGTGAAACTGGACAAAATATTCATGCAGCATAACGCATTTTTAATGAGAGATTTCCCGATCGCCCCGTTTCGAGGACTTATTTAAGGGAGCTTCTTCGTAAGTTTGAAACAACGAGTAGTATTAATGATGCGAAACGATCTGGCAGACCACAAATTTCTGATGAGAAAAAAATTGATATACTGGCAGTAGTAATAGTTAATCCTACTTCTTCAACAACTCACGTTGCATCTACCTGTGAAGTCAGTCGAAGTACAGTACACAGGGGAAAAAAAACAAATTTCATCCATACAAATTAAAAATGGTTCATCAACTCTCAGACGACGACCCAGATCGAAGACTAGAATTTTGTGAAAATATGGAAACTGAAATTAACCAACAGCCAGACTATGTCAAAACAATTCGTTTTAATGACGAAAGTACTTTCTATCTAAATGGAAATGTAAATACACAGAATGTGAGATATTGGAATGACGCAAATCCTCACCTGTTTCGTGGAACACATACCCAATTTCCCCAGAAGGTGAATGTTTGGGCAGGTATCCTGGGAAACCACATCGTTGGGCCTCTTTTTTCAAATACTAATTTAACTAGTGAGGTTTATCTGGAGCTGTTGCAAAACGCAATAAAACCGTTAATCCTTGAAATTTTGGAAGATAATCCAGATGAATTCGGCAATTTGGAAATAACATTCCAACAGGATGGTGCTCCTCCACACTATTATGGTGCAGTAAGACGGTATTTGGATGAGGAGTATCGTGGTAGATGGATTGGACGACGAGGTTCAACGGAATGGCCAGCTCGATCACCGGACCTCACACCTTTGGATTTTTTCTGTGGGGGTACCTCAAATCGAAGGTTTACGCCACTGAACCTGACAATATTGACGTTTTAAAACAACGTGTTGTTGCAGAATGTGAGGCTGTTTCCGCAGACACATTTGCAAGTAGAAGTAGATGCTGATTCTTAAATCTGTAATTAATATCATACTGAATGGAATTTAAATTTTAATGTTTACTAATGAGCCATCAAAACTGCCATAAACACAAACAAAATTAGTATCATTGAATAGGTTTTTTCGATACTTTTTAAAAGAGGTGTCGCTTGCCGTAGGGTTCGATTTAAAATTATTGGTCACAATGGCCTTGTGACGTCATCTTTGACGATTTCGTCATCTATCATCATTAGTAGGGAAGTTTACAGCCTTTAATATTCAGTTTCCAAATTTCACTTGTTTATGTATAATCGTTCCAAAAATAAGAGGGGGGGAGGGGACTTTTGAGAAGCACTGTATAATCTGGTGCTTGAGTAATAAACGTTTCAATTTGTTCAACTGACAAAACTTTTGACTTCTTTGGTTTATCGTTGTCACTTTAACGTTTCAGGAAAGTATCATTATCTTCTTTTGTACTAAGTGTAGCTCCCAGCATGGAGTAATTTGACCATAACATAGATGCCTTCAACTTTGTAGATAAATCGGAAAAGTATGTAATCATGACATTTTCAGATCGGGAGGTCGTCTCTTTTTACACGCTTTATATTAGCTTCACTTGCATGTTTGTTTGTTTGTAACCGACTCCTTTGGGCGCAATTTTGACCCACTTCTAGACGTACGAATGATTTGAAATTTGGCAGGTGCACATAATTCCGGTGACAATGCATTAAGAAATCTTTGTTTGAAAAAAAAACAAAATGGCGGCTCCAATATGGCGGACGAGTTTTGTGATTATGGTCCGATTCGCTTCAAAATTGGTATCTGAGGGTTTTCGTGGACAGAGATTATGATTCTTTTGTCAAATCTGAAAAATTCAAGATGCCGGCTCCAAAATGCTAGAAGAGTTTTGTAATTATGTGGGCGTTATTGGGGTCCAATATTATGATTCTTTTGTAAAAACTGAAAAATTCTAGATATCGGCTCCAAAATGGCGGACGAGTTTTTGATTATGGTCCAATTCTATTCAAAATTGGTATGTGGGGGTTTTTGGGGTCGGAGATTATGATTACTTTGTCATAATTGAAGGATTCAAGATGGCGGCTCCAAAATGGCGGACAAGTTTTGTGATTATGGTCCGATTCTATTCAAAATTGGAGAATAATAGTTAAAAAAATCAAATAATAATAGTTTGAAAAACTAAAAAAACACGCTTCAATAGAAAACAAAACTAAAAAGTAGAAAATAATTTTAAATGAGTTCGAAATAAGAATACAGTGATTAAAAAAATTTTATTTCATCGTAAAAAAGCGTAAGGTGCTTTTTAAGATATTTTCATAATGATTCTACTTTTACCAATATCTGTCCATGAAATATTAACAACAATTGACATCAAGCACCCCACGCTTTTTTACGATGAAATAAATTTTTTTTAATCACTGTATTCTTATTTCGAACTCATTTAAAATTATTTTCTACTTTTTAGTTTAGTTTTCTATTGAAGCGTGTTCTTTAGTTTTCAAACTATTATTTATTCTTGGCAATAATCCATGAAACGTTTTTAAGCGTATTCATATTTTGCCTTGAATTTATTTGACAATAAATTTAAGATGACATTTTCAGCAGCATTTACTAACTCTGGTGGTGTCCCGCACACCTGGACATCATCATCACTGTCCATTTTAAATATTTTTTTATATTTTTTAGTGATAAGTAGGTATTAAACCGAAATAAGTAGTGAATCTCTGACTTTTGTCACAACAATAAACAAACAGTGATGGTAATAAAAAATTGTTATGCATTTATAAAAATTCCTTAGTTTATGATAATGTTGATTGCGATTTAAAAAAAAAAAAGGACGTGTACCTCATAGTTAAAGAACATTCCCAGACTTCAATGCTTGTTGGCCTCGGCCAACAATTTACATTTTCGTCCGGGAATGTATTGCTTTCACTATAAGATACACAATGTACTATTACCATCAATTGAATCGTGATAAAGGAGTGTCATGTTTCCGAAGGAAAAATAGTTGGTACAAGATAATTCTTCACTGCTCGACATACTTATAGGTATTTTTGACGCGTTGTGATTGAATGTCAATTAAAATTAATTGTCAAACAAGTATGTAGAAACATGCCACTTGATTATCCCCAAGTACGTGTTTCTATAGGCCGAAAATTCGGTTCATAATTGAAAAGTACGTATTGTGATTTTATTGGCCAAATCTTTTTCGAAATGAAAATTCGTGTTAAAATGGACAATATTAATAAATCGGCAGCAAATATTCATTTCTTGTTTTTATTTTATTATTTGTTGGTCGTAGAAAAAATAGTGCATGCAACGATCATGTAATGGCTATTAATACACTCGCACAAGGTTTATGTCGTAACTTACCTCGTGCTCATGTATTAATAGCTATCATTACATGATCGTTGCATAAAATACTATTTTCTGCTTATGTCATTGAAAAAGAACTTGATGGAACATTCAGTGGCGTTCCATTTCTCGGTGTATCCCATTGTAATAAATATATATTTTTTCAATTTATATCTCTATTGATGAAACTCTGGAAATCGTGAAAACAAGATTAGAAAATGACACATCACTGAAGACAAGAACAAAACTGGATGTCAGTGCCATCATAGAATTACTCAAACTATGTACAAAAAAAACATATTTCCAATTCAAGAACGAATTTTATCAACAAGAGTTTGGTATGGCGATGGGTTCTCCTTTGTCACACATATTCATGGAATACTTCGAAGAATCCTTCGTTGAAACTCTCCACAATAGTCCAAAAGTATCGTTGATGATGTTTTCGCTATCTGGAATCGAAGTGAAGAAGAATTTAAAAAAATCTTGGATCATATAAACGAACAAGAACCAACGATCAAATTCACGTTAGAATCAGAACAAAATAACCAACTCCCCTTTTAGATGTCATGATCCAAAAATCATCATCCCGAATGGAAATATCTGTACACAGAAAGAAGACACATACCAATCGATATCTACACTACAACTCAAACCACTACGCCAGTGTGAAAAAATAAATAGTGAAATGTCTCTATAATCGAGCCCAAACAGTTTGCAATTCCAACCAGAATCTACAGGAAGAAATAAACCTCATAAAATCTGTTCTCAGGGAAAATGCATATCCGGATCAGTTTGAGGAAAAAACAATCACTGACACTGAAAACAACAATCCACCAAACAACCAATTAACACAACCAACATTGTCCTTATGTCCTCGGATTATCACACGAAGATCAAACAGATTGGATGAAAACATCATTTAGAACAACAAACACACTGAGATCAATACTAACACTAACAAAACCAAAAATCGCCGAAAAAAGTATCAAAAACTGTGTTTACAACATACCTTGTTCGTGTGGTGATAGTTATGTAGGTGAAACGTCGAGACCATTAGAAGTGCGCCAGAGTGAACATCGAAGTTGCATCAGAAATCGACAAATAACCAGATCAAAAATTGCAGAACATATCCTCATATCCAATGGCAATCATACGATTAAATGGAATAGGACGAAAATCTTGATGAAAGAACACCATCAAGAGAGGAGAAAATTGAAAGAAACGACCTGTATTCTTTTTTCCAATAACAACTGCTTTTCAACAAATTCTGTTGAAATGGACCATACATGGTTACCTCTACTCAGAGAAGAAGTGAGTAATGGCAGAATGCTAATAAACTGATCTGAACAAGACCCCATATATCAAATGAACAATACGTCAATTTTAATTTTTTTGGCAGATCTCAATTGACATCCGTCATTTGAAAAAGCTACAGAGACTCTGCAAGAGAAAAATCCAAATTAAGCTATTGAAGGAGATTTCGAATATTTTGAGAACGGGGGCAGATATAGTCCCCGAAACGTCATAGAGAAGTATCTTTTGAATTTTTACTATTTTTTTGATAGGTAAATTCAGAACACGGCAAGTTACTGACTAATTGAATCATATTTTTTTTAAATATAATTTGCTGAAAGCAGTAACTTATCGGGGTGAACTAATTAGTTTGCCCTTTCTACACTTGTATAGATTTTCCTCATTATATTTTCATTTTCAGACTGTGAAAGGTTACCCAAAAAATATTTTTTTTTTAAATTTTTACTCCATACATATGTTGCACAAGGGTATTTTTTAGTTTTTTAAATAAACATGTAATTCAAACTTTTTAGTTCAGAACACAAGCGTGTTTTCAATCATTCCTGCGGGCGAAAAACTCTTCGATTGATTCATCCACATGATATTGCAGTTTTTACCAAACCAACGCACACAATAAATCTTTGTAATGTAAATAAGTCATTTTTTATCTGACGATCTTGGTGAGAATACCAGGTCCTAGCTATCAAATTATTGTATTGTCATCGGTAGTTAATACATGTGCATAATTTCAGATGATTCGTACGTCTGGAAGTGGGTGAAAATAAGTAATTTATAAGTCATTGGCCAAATCTTTTTTGTAAAAAAGCGTGAGGTGCTTGATGTCAGTTATCTTAATATCATTATAAAAAGTGAGTGAAGAGCACCCCACGTTTTTTTACATAAAAGAAAGTTTTTTGGTCAATGACTTTATTCTTATTATTTTCAACTTTATAGTCCTCATTGCCCATAGATGCGTGTTTTTTTAGTTTTTTCAAACTATAATTTTATTTTTAACTTTTTAGTCCATATTGCTACATAATGTAGTGAAAAGACTACGGGAGAAAAAGTCCACATTTTGATTGATTCATCCACATGAGATGGAAGTTATTAATAACTAAATTTTGGCGAATATGCTGAGAACCAGTGCATTCGCCATATCTTTCAAGTGTAAATTATGCTGTGAACGGCATATTTTACTAGTAGCCACTGAAGAGTTCCACTATCCACCTCCTGGCTCCATCATCAGAACAGCTCCAAGATACTAAATTATAGTATTGTCATCCAAACTACATATACACACCAAGTTTAATTTCGATATGACAATTAGAACTAGATCTGATTACATTATGTGTTAGTTACAAGTGAAGCTAATAAAAGAGTTTTAAAGGATAGCAACGCTTCGACATTGATTAAAACTTAAGAAAAAGTGCAACTAGAATAATTGGGCAGATATTGAATGAACAACACCTTCCAAAATGGAATAAAGGTAGCATAATTCAGGTAAACATTATCTGGGAAAATTGTATAATGAAATTATTGAATATCTAGGTAACATTGATTAAGTAACTATCAGCATGTGTAAATATGATATGATCGCTCATCTATGAGAACTCACTTTAATCTGAAGTATTTGATCACTCGACTCAAGAGGCTATTCAAATAGTAATAATACGGATCTGAGATGTATCCGAATATGAGTGAAGAATATATTTTCTACGATATAATGCAAACTATTCCGAAACATTACTCTAAAACGGAGAGAGATATCGAGATGAGAGAAGTAATAGTAAATTGTGAATTAGCAGCAAAAATGACTCAAATTTTTACGTCAAAAAGCTTATACTATTTGTAGTACAAACGTTCGCTTTTAGTCTGCTAGAGTAAACCGCATTAAAAATTATTTTTTTAACAAGCCTAAGATTCTAGGAAATAAGCATGTAAGGACTATACTTTCACTGGCGAGCAAGATCAACATCGTAATTTTACGAGAACTGCAGCATTTAAAAGAAAACGTTATATCATCTATTTTTTTCTGCGCTTTTTGTAAGTGTAGAAAGGGCAAACTAATTAGTTCACCCCGATAAGTTACTGCTTTCACCAAATTATATTTAAAAAAAAAATGATTCAATTAGTCAGTAACTTGCCGTGTTCTGAATTTACCTATCAAAAAAATAGTAAAAATTCAAAAGATACTTTTCTATATTTTATGATTGACGTATCGGGACTATATCTGCCCCCGTTCTCAAAATATTCGAAATCTCCTTCAATAGCTTAATTTGGATTTTTCTCTTGCAGAGTCTCTGTAGCTTTTTCAAATGACGGATGTCAATTGAGATCTGCCAAAAAAATTAAAATTGACGTATTGTTCATTTGATATATGGGGTCTTGTTCAGATCAGTTTATTAGCATTCTGCCATTACTCACTTCTTCTCTGAGTAGAGGTAACCATGTATGGTCCATTTCAACAGAATTTGTTGAAAAGCAGTTGTTATTGGAAAAAAGAATACAGGTCGTTTCTTTCAATTTTCTCCTCTCTTGATGATGTTCTTTCATCAAGATTTTCGTCCTATTCCATTTAATCGTATGATTGCCATTGGATATGAGGATATGTTCTGCAATTTTTGATCTGGTTAGTTGTCGATTTCTGATGCAACTTCGATGTTCACTCTGGCGCACTTCTAATGGTCTCGACGTTTCACCTACATAACTATCACCACACGAACAAGGTATGTTGTAAACACAGTTTTTGATACTTTTTTCGGCGATTTTTGGTTTTGTTAGTGTTAGTATTGATCTCAGTGTGTTTGTTGTTCTAAATGATGTTTTCATCCAATCTGTTTGATCTTCTCAGATAATCCGAGGACATAAGGACAATGTTGGTTGTGAATTGTGTAGGTGATGGGACTACTCCTGTTGGTTGTGTTAATTGGTTGTTTGGTGGATTGTTGTTTTCAGTGTCAGTGATTTTTTTTTCCACAAACTGATCCGGATATGCATTTTCCCTGAGAACATATTTTATGAGGTTTATTTCTTCCTGTAGATTCTGGTTGGAATTGCAAACTGTTTGGGCTCGATTATAGAGACATTTCACTATTTATTTTTTCACACTGGCGTGGTGGTTTGAGTTGTAGTGTAGATATCGATTGGTATGTGTCTTCTTTCTGTGTACAGATATTTCCATTCGGGATGATGATTTTTGGATCATGACATCTAAAAGGGGAGTTGGTTATTTTGTTCCGATTCTAACGTGAATTTGATCGTTGGTTCTTGTTCATTTATATGATCCAAGATTTTTTTAAATTCTTCTTCACTTCGATTCCAGATAGCGAAAACATCATCAACGATACTTTTGGACTATTGTGGAAAGTTTCAACGAAGGATTCTTCGAAGTATTCCATGAATATGTGTGACAGAGGAGAACCCATCTCCATACCAAACTCTTGTTGATAAAATTCGTTTTTGAATTGGAAATATGTTTTTTTTACATAGTTTGAGTAATTCTATGATGGCACTGATATCCAGTTTTGTTCTTGTCTTCAGTGATGTGTCATTTTCTAATCTTGTTTTCACGATTTCCAGAGTTTCATCAATAGGGACATTAGTAAACAAACTTTCGACAGCAATTACTAAGAGATCTCCTCTTGAATTTGTAATTCATTCAATTTCCCTAGAAAGTAAGGGGTATTCCTTATGAAACTATTTTCATTTCCAGATAGTGGTTTCAGATTGTTGACTAGGTATCTCCCGAGTTTTTGTGTGAAGGAGATCCAATGGAACTTATATAGAGAATGAGCTGGTTTGTGTATTTTTTGTAATCCAGAAAAATGTGGAGGTTTGTGGTGTGATACTAGGTCTCTGCGTTCTGGTTTCGTGAGTATGTTTTTGTGTTTAGCTAAAGTTCGGTATATTTTGCTTTCTATTGAAAGAGTTGGATTTTTGTTGAGTTTTTTGTAAACTTTGTTTACTGATATGGTAGTGTTCCGATTGATTGTTTGAGATCATTTGTCCTTATGATAAAAAATAAAAACACGCTTATTTAGCAAAATGGCCAGAAAAGTTAAAAATAAAGTCATTGGCCATAAAATTTCCTCTTATGTAAAAAATGCGTTTTCATAAAATCAGATGTGGAATCATCTGCAACTGAAAGATAAACTTTAGTCACTATCTTCCATCGTTCAACCTCTTGAGGGATATTCATTCAGATTGTCATTTGATTTTGTAATCCAGTCTTAATCGAGAACTCATATGGATGAATAAGACAAAGAAAAATGTTTTCCAAGAAGGCGTACTCACTAGAATTCATTTGTAATATTGATGCAAGACTGGCATCACATTCACTACATATATTTTTATCGACAAAAATCTATTTCACGCTTCCACGATCATCAGGAAGACCGGATGAATTGGGAAACACATTTTCTAGAAACAATCTCAATTTGCAAAGTTGGAAAAATGTTAGGAACGTTTCTTTCGGAGTGACACTTTGAAATCAGTGTGTTCTTGTACAGTCGAGGTGCATGCAGTAGGATTTTTGTAATGACGAAATGATTTATTTCTCATTAGGATAAATATTTCGATAGAATAAATCCACATAAACAACACCTAATAACTATTCTTTCATTAACATGAACTCTTTCAGGTACCAGGCTACTTCTTTGCCAAATTTCATTATGATTGGGTCAGATGGTTAGTCGTGAAAAGGTAAAAGGTGTTATTTTTCACATTTATAATATTAGTGTGATGAACGTTTTATTATATTTTTCTCGCTGTTTTTGGTATAATTTAACAGCCTCATTCGAATAAATTACTCATTAGCAATGCTACAAAGTTCAGGAAATTTAATCATCTAACACACCTCGCGGTGTGAATTAATGAGTATGATATTGGAAGATAACGATGCATTTCTCGTGTCTTTGATCCTTTGTCATTCCTTGACAAGGGGGTGAGCTCCACACCTACAATACAAAATATAATATTAATGGAAAAAAACGTCGAGCACCGCTGGGACCCCGAAGCAATATGGATATCAGTACAATGGCATTGTTGTGTTCGTTCTGATAAGAAATCTGCGCTGATAAGCAGCCAGCGGTCGTGTTGTGATAACGTTTTAAAACTTGTCGATGTCACAGATGGTGGCGACACTATAGGGTTGTTTCATGCATACGTCGGACAAAGTAACTGTATCATGCATAGGATAAAGCTATGAGTGATATATTATCAGTACCCAAGAATTCGAGATTAGAAAAGGATTTCAAGCGAGCGGTGGTGATTAGTAATGCGCGAAGAATAACCCAGATAATTTCTTGAAACGTAGCTTGAAATATTTCCTGGTAAATATCTAGTTACATCACACATGCACTCTGAATATGGGGAAAATACTTTTCTTACGTGTTTTTGCCTCCTGAACACGAATCCAAAAGAAAAATGCGGCGGTCTCATACCGTTCTCGAGTTACAGCACTTTAAAAAAAAAAGCTAACCTCATTTTCAAGCACCGTTTTCTTGCACAAAAATTACTCAAAATGCCTCCTTCTTTTTACCAGCATAAACAATACACCCTAAATCACTTATTTTCCGCACAACATTTTTCACAAAATATCGTCGTTTTTAAAAAAACCTTTTTTAAAAATTTTTTCCTTTAAATCAAAGCTTGCCGAAAATAAGTGATTTAGTGTATTTTCATGCTGTAAAAGAGAGGCATAGTGATTTTGTGCGGAAAACGTGTTAAATGAAGTGCTGTAACTCAGAAACGGTATGAGATCGCCGCATTTTTCTACCGGATTCGTGTTCAGGAGGCAAAAACACGTAAGAAAAGTATTTTCCCCATATTCAGAGTGCATGTGTGATGTAACTAGATGTTTACCTATTTCCTAATTGATTTCTGAATATAAATACTTTTAAATTGAAAAATAATCTAAATGAAAATAATTATTGAGATAATTTTTTAATATTCACGGTTTTAAAACGGGCTAGAAAGTATATAGCCCCATACAGATTGTCCGGAAAATTAGTGATTGTGAGTTTTTAATAGGTATGAAAATACATGTAAGGTTTAAAACGAAATATATATATATATATATATATATATATATATATATATATATATATATATATCTAAGGACAGTAGAGGAATGGTGCAACAGAGAGAGCCTAAGGGCAAATCCGATCAAAACAACACTAATTCCCTTCACCCGGAGAAGAAACATGGAAGATCTCATACCTCCCAGACCCTTCGGCGAAACATTACAAGTAGTAGAGCAGGTGAAATATCTAGGGCTGATTCTTGACAAGAAACTTACCTGGAACCCACATCATCAACATGTAACCAATAAAAGCAAGATAACCTTCATAATGTGAAGGAGAGCTTTTGGAAAAACCTGGGGGCTCAAACCGAAAACCATGTACTGGCTTTACACAGCGGTAATAAGACCAAGAGTAACTTATGGCTCTCTCTTATGGTGAACAAAAACAAATCAAAGACAGGCAAAAACCAACCTTGGGGAAATCCAGAGGCTTGCCGGTCTCTGCATCACGGGTGCAATGAATAGCACTCCAACAGCTGCAATGAAAATCATCCTGAACCTCGAACCCCTTGACTTACATATCATTGGAGACGCCAGGATGAGTGCATACAGACTGAAACAAACAAAAAACTGGAGAATCCGAACAACTGGACACACCAGAATCACTCATGTAATCAATATCGACGAACTCGAAATGATATCAGACTACATGCAACCCCTATAATCATTCTAAAAACCATTCGGAACACGAATTGACGTATCTGGATGGGCCCCGAGTATAGAATCACAATCAACTGCGGACATAGTCTGCTATACAGACGGTTCAAAGACAGTTGAAGGAACGGGAGCAGGAATACATGGGGTTAGGCCAAGAAGGGACTACATAATACCACTTGGCAAATGCTCCACGATATTCCAAGCTGAATCATATGCTATTATGGTATGCATTCAGAAGAATCTAGGAAGTGGTTATAGGAAAAAACACATCTACATTCTATCTGACAGTCAAAGTGCTATCAAAGCCCTCAACTATATACAGATAAAGTCTAAACTGGTCTGGGACTGCCTTCAGAACCTCATCGAGCTGGCAAAATACAACAAGGTCACCTTGATGTGGGTGCCAGGTCATAGAGGCATTGAAGGCAACGTTAAAGCGGACCAGCTAGCTAGACAAGCATCTGAAACGCTATTCACATGGCCAGAACCTGTGCATGGGATTAGCAAAAACCGATGCAGGACCCTGATCGACCAGTGGATAAAAAGAAGACACCAACAATATTGGGATCAAACTGTCGGGCAAATACACAGCAAAGTCATGGTACGGCACCCAAACCGGACCGTGACGGCTGACCTTTTGAACCTGAACAGAACGAGGGCACGTATAATAGTAGGTCTGTTGACTGGACACTGCGACCTAAGGAAACACCTAAACACCATGGGTGTACGCAGGGAAACCGTGGAGTGTAGGCACCATGGCTATGTGATGAAGAGAAGGTAACAGCCTCTCATATTATCTTCGACTGTGTCGCCCTAAGTAGAAGGCGACATAGAACCTTTGGTGAGATCAGCTCGGAAACAGGCATGAATCCGAAGAACCTCATTAACAAGCTACTAAACCTAATTAAAGGCACAAACCTGTTTGAATGAGGAACCACTGACAACAGAGTGATACAATAGACCCCAGCTGGTCGCAGTGTCAAGGGAAGCTAAGTGCCAACCCTGTCTCTGGCTCGTCAGTTTTCAACCAACCAACCAGTTCATCTAATTCACTAACAATTTTATTGCACTACAAATCATATGAACTGTTGTGTGAGTTCTCTCTAAGACACCTACTCCTTACACTCCTCACTATTATATATTGCCTGTGCCAACGTTTTTCGTTTTAAATCTTATAAGTATTTTCATAGCTATTAGAAATTCACAATTTCACAGGACGATTTGTCTGGGGTTAAAAATCTGTATGAGTTTATAAATCTGTATGGGGCTAAGAGAAAATTTTTATACTTTGTCTTCTGTTTTGAAAACGTGATATATTATTTTTTTTCTGCTTTTTAGACTTGTGTGTGTGTGTGTGAAATTTTTCAATCGATTTCAAACATATTGATCAGATTTTGATAGAGATATATGGCAAATTTCAGGTTTATTCCAGTTTCTCCTCACCCTCCACCTGATCATATATGACTGTTTGTTTGTCTGTTTGCTTGTTTGTCTGTTTGTTTGTTCGTTTGTTCGTTGGCTTGTTTTTTCGTTTCTTTGTTTGTTTGTTTATCATCCAGTTCTGAGCTATGTTTAAATTTTCAAGTCTCTAGCTCTAGTTTAAAATCGATTGCTCCTTACTATTCCTTACTCCTTATTATCATTATTGCAGACCTCGCATAGTTTCTGACACCTCGCTGTTGGGTTTCCTCCTGATTTACCATACAGGATGTTCCAACATGTATACCATTTGATCTACTTAAAATACAAAGTTTTTTCGTGAATTTAAATTTTCATATTATTTTTATTGTGAATTCAACATGAATGTATTGTTGGTAACATACTTACGATAATAGAGATACTTCAGGACTGACATTTTGATACAAATGCGTTGACTAGAGCATGTTATAAGATTCTAGAATAGTAAAAAGCATAGAAAAATTGCAAAACAAACATAGCATGAACCACGATAACTTAAATACCTAATAATAATAATGAATTATCAGTTTTTTAAACATTTCCTAACAATATATATATATATATATATATATATTTACTCAATTCAGTGCTTTATTCCCGTATGACTTCACAGGATATGAAAAGTTACAGCTAGAGTATAGTACTATAAAATGTATACATAATGTACGTCACATAGTGATTTTAAGAATAAACTGAACACTTAACATATAAAATATTGGATTATTACATACAAATACTTTCATGACTCAAGGTATTCCACAATTGAGTGAAAAACATAATCATAACGTTGTTTGCTCAAAATAAACTTTCGAACTGCTGGCTCAACGTTAAGCTAGCAAAGTCTGGCTTCTCCTCATTCGAAGAGAAGGAATAAACTACTAACAAAAAAGCCCACATTATGTTTTTAGAATTTTGTTACAATGGTCGTTTCAGTTCACCATACATCGATTCGACTCACATGAAAGATTAATTTTGAAACGAGCCTTTCTAGCGCGACTTCTTTGGAAAAAATCAATTTCCTTTGTTTCATACACGCCCTTTTATGGAAATTAATGTATATGCCTCACTTCCGAAATCGAGCATGAATAACGGTTTCCGATATGCGAAACATGGGCCGATGAAAAGCTCTGAGGTGGCTATAGATGGGGTGAAAACTGAATAATGTGCCGATACACCAGCTTTACACCTTGAAACTGAAATGGATCCGCTTTTTTATCCTTAGATGTGCACGATCGTGCGTGCATGGGAAGGATTTAGACAAAACAAAAGGGCAATTTGAAATGTTCAGTGCTGAAATAACGAATGGAAGATGTTTAATACAGTGCGTTGAATGAAAGAACGAGTAATATAACGAGTGCGAAAATTATAGATATATTTCCATTGCACGAATGGTACTTTAAGAGAGAATTTCATGAATCAAAAATTTTTGTTTGTATATCTATTGCTTTACTATTATTTTTGTAGAATACTTCCCTATACCATCTCAAGCGGTTTTCGGAAATTCATATTTGGACTCGTGTAGTTTACCAATATTCTGTGCATGAGTTATGTCCAAGGGAATTCGTTCTCTATTATACAGGGTCGTTCAAAATTTGTGATTTTTTCAATAGATACAAAAATTGTGAAAAGTACATGTTTTTAAATGGAATGCCTGTATATGATCGAATATCCTGAAAGACAATTGAAGTTACTTTCAAATGATGTCTCATGTTCCTATACCTTAATAGTCTGGTTTCCGAAATAAAAGCAAGTTTCTATAAAAATCGAATTATTTTGCCATATTTTGTATTTAATGTCATGGAATACGCCATTATGAAAATTCGACAATTAGTGCATCAGTAATAAAACGTTTACGCGTTCATTACAAAAAAATTTTATCAGGAAAGAATCAAAATGGAGGGCAATAACTATTCAAACGAAGTTTTGATGAAATTGTTTATCTTCATGGTCAATGTGATCAAATTATAGCGAGAACATGCAGAAGATTCTATGGTGTATTGAAGTGTATGAATGATAAGATGACGAACTGGTTGTACAAAGAATGATTAATATACAGGGTATTCCAAACTCGATAGCCTATTGGACTTTTCTGGTGATATGAGATATAAATACTCGAAATTTTGTATCCCACTATAAAAGACTGCGATCTAGCTCTTAGAAATATTTTCATGGTTTTCAATGTTGCCACATGTACTTGTAACTAATATCAACTTGGAAGACCCAGTGTTTCATTCCGTTTTTGGATTCTACTGACAAATACCAATAACTTTGACGAAACATGTCGTATACCTATCTTTACCGTTTATTGAATATTGATTATTTTGTAATTGTTTTGTTACCAAAACGGGACCAACTTGAATTCAAATACCTCCTTATTTGTTACCCACACAGCACTCAAATTCAACTTTCACCCAGAAAATATTGAGTAATTTCAGTAACATCGAATGATTTGACCATATTTCATACAGGGAGTCTGAAAAACATATTCTTGTAGGTGATTAGGAAACATGGTCATAAGTCATTTTATTCAAATGGGACACCCTGTATATTATGCCAAATTTGAATTCTACTGAAAAATACCAATAACTTTTACTAAGCATGTCCTATACCTATCTTCCACCGTTTCTTAAATAGTAATCGTTTTATATTTTTTTTATCGGCTATCGAAATGAGTACAAATCAATATGAAATATCTTCACAGGACTCAAATTTGATAAATAGTTGATTCATGTGGAGGAGTCTTCTGGAAATTAAATGAATCGACTATAGAAGGTGCCTGAAAAACATCTGAAAAACGTTCATAAATCTTTTTTCATACTCCCCAGTCTGATAACTATTAGGCATAGACTGAAACAAAAAATATCTCAGGAAAATTTGTAAATAGATATGAGCCATACTCGAAAAAAGTCAGATTAGGGAGTAGAATCTGAAACTGAAATGATATACATATACAGGATGATCTGAAAAATCATTACTAATGGACGTTTTTTCGAGTATGACTCAAATCTGTTTCCAAATTTTCCTGAGATATTATTTTAATTAATCTTTGCTAAAACTGAATTGCATCATCTGAGAGTTAGAAAAAAACTCAAGTTTCAGCTGTTTCTCCAAAAATATGAACATTTTGAAGCGAATCATTCCAGATTGATTTGATTTTTTAATCAGATCATTTCAATTGGGTAATATTACCTATTTCGATGTGTTATACTGGGAAATTAAAATGGTAGTAGTGTGCCATGACCAAAAAAGAGCAAGACAATCTTTTAGTTTGCCAAGCAGTCATTTTCATGGCGTTTCTGTCAAAATGGATAATAATACATATTCAAATCCGGATATTTTAAATTTTTATATAAACTTGCTTTTATTTCGGAAACCAGAATATTCAGTTATAGGAACATGATACATCATTTGAAAGGAAATTTAATTGTCTTTCAGAATATTTGATAATATACAGGGTGTTTCATTTAAAAATTGTAATTTTCACCATTTTTGTATCTATAGGAAAAATCACAAATTTTGAACGACCCTGTATAATGGAGAACGAATTCCCTTAGACAAAACTAATGCACATAATACTGGTAAACTTCACCCAAAATTTCAGCTTTGTACGAGTCCAAATACCGCAGTAATAAACATTTAATTAAAGCTATGTTTTGCACAAAAAATAAGGAAATCAATGAATTTCTCGAAAACCGCTTCAGATAGGTATAGGGAAGTATCATACAAAAATGATCGTAAAGCAATAGCAAAGCGAACATGTGTCTCATTTAAAATATCAAAGTTGTTGCTACTTTTCAATATAAGCGGCAACGCCGCAGTGCTGAAGATATTTTAGATCGTTAGTGCAAAACTAATTACCAAAGAAAATAAAAAAAATCAAAATAATCCTGTGTCCCGCTCTCGAGAAACGTCTAATAGGCCATCGAGTTTGGGACACCCTGTATATATACATATATATATATATATATATATATATATATATTGTTATGGATTTGTAAGATGATTTATTGTTGTTATGATTTGATATGATAATTATTTTCGCTCCGCGTTGGAAGCCAATTGTAATGATGGGTTGTTTTGTTAATTATTTAATTTATTATTATTATGAATACAAATATTTTCGCACCGCTTTGGGAAGCCAATTGTTAAGATATAACAATTGTTGTTAATTTTACGCACAAATATTTTCTCTACCTTCTTTGCCTTTATGTTGGGTACCAATTGTTCTGATATGATAATAGCTAATTGTTAATTTTGCCTTTCATTGGGAGACAATTGTTATGTTATATCAATTACTAATTTTGCCAAATTGTTATGAAATAATAATTGCCAGCTAACGTTAATGTTTTCTCGCCACGTTGCTGCCAATTGTTATTACCTTATTTGCCTTTATGTTGGTTGTCAATTGTAATGAAATAATGATTGTTATTTTGCCCTTACTTTGGATGTCAATTTGTTATGATTGAGTAGAATATAATAATTTCTATTTATATGTTTTGTAAAATTATTTCTTTCACCCAATACCATAACAATTTTATTGAATATATGTGAAATTTTTATTATTTTTACTCTTTGTAATTCCTTTTCTTACCACGACTAAACTCAGTTGAAACGCCTTCGCCTCAGGAGTCGGTACTGGCAACTGAGCCACTGCCTGTCTTGATGTCATTCGAACTATTTCAGTTCAGTGTTTATCGGTGAGATATTAGCATATCATTGTGGAAAGTAAACCAGAAATTATCAAAAACAATTATTTCCTTTATTCAGGAAAACTTATATTAACCTGGCCTGCGATAGATAACTTATAGCTATGAGCAATTGACAAATTTTCATAAAATAATGAAAAACAGTGATGGATATTGTAAATATAACCTCACTTTTTTCTTTTGAGTTGGAAGAATTCTTTTATAGTTCAATACCAAATTATATAAAGTTCTTCAGATATACGAGTTACTTTGTAAAGTGATTCTGTTTGTGATGTGCACTAAAAGAGTTTATACCTGGAGCTGGAATGTCGCTGATGTATTACCTGGCCATAATCTGAATTCCTGTTTCATCCACTCCTCTCAGGAACTCTCCATTGCAAAGGAACCATCCAAAATCCCCGCAATCAGCTTGGACAAGTTTTCATGAGGAGGACAAAAAAGGTAATCTTCTTTTATCCTTATTTATTTTGTGTCGAAATTATCCAGTGGTTGAATTGGTTTGTTATTGTAGGAAAAACTATCTTATCATTAGTGAAAATCCTCAATTTCTTTTCTCCCAAATTTTGTACGTGGCTTCTTTCTAATTTTTTTTTCAATCTCCCTTCTCGCTTTGTTTTTTCTTCACCTGGATACCATTTCTGTATTGTCTTTTTATTTGAATTTTCAAAATCGCGCACTTTCTTGTCGCACTTTCACTAATTTGGTGTTATTTGAGAAAAATTATCAACTACATTTCTATTTTATATTTTACATTTCTTATAAACTAAATACAATATGTGATCATAATTATCTTTGACGTTTCTGTGTTCTTACTTTCCACAATTTCAAATCTTTTATCTAACCATCTCTGTTCCCTGATTGGCTATTGTCATCAAGAAGTTTCTTGTTCTCCCATTGGCTATTTTAGTTAGATGCAATTTCATATACTGTATGTTTCAACCCCATAATTTTGTTGATCACATTTAATCCAAAATAATTTTGTAAATCTAGACTTTTTGTTGTATTTCAAACAATCATGTGTTGTAATCATTTTTGAAAATGCAGGAAAATGATTGCATTATAGTATTTGCATATATTTACCTATCAATGTCATACAGAGGCTTCATAAAGGAAATATAATCTCAAAAAAATGTAAAAACAATATCTCATGAACTACTAACTATTCAATATTTATTATTTTTGTGGATATTTTAAGAAATTATTTCTTATTCACCTTTAAAATATATTACTGGTTCTTCCTAACATAACAATATATATATATATATATATATATATATATATATATATATGTATATATACGTATACATTAGTATTCTAAGTAGTTTAGTTTTTTTATATTATAAATATTTGTCAATGCTGAAACAAGTGTTATCACACTTATCGGCTTTTGCTGCTTTATCCACACCATCAATCTCAATCTAACTGTAATACTTGTGATTCCAGTGATCTGCGATTGTGTTTTGGTTGTGAATAAAGATTATTATTATTATTATAGGTATTATATTCCAGAACACACCCTGTATCTTCCTCATTATCCGACGGACATATTCACCCGTCCAACTCGAAAATATTCATTGGAACGTCTTGCATCGCGCGCGTCTATGCCCCGGGATCAACGTCAATCAAAGCCCATAATGTGACCCGTGTTTCTTGTTGATACCATTTATTAGTGGCCCTCTAATAGCGCTCGGTGTACATACTGTATCTGCTGGCATGTTTCTGCGTTCAAGCAACTACAACACGATGAGATCAGATTAATGATTGCATTCAAACATAAACCTGATGGACGTTATAATGCTTGATATGTTGCTGGACTCGTAGATAAGGAATTGATCACCAATATTTTCACGAACGCGTGTCACCGGCTCGTTTTCGATTTATAACTGCTAATAACCGCCGCAGATGCTAAAACGTTCATGGTGTACCTACTTTGTACAATGTTTGCTTTATGTGAGCTTCACTTGTAGTCCAAGAGCTGGCGGTGAAAAGTGCAAGAGATTTATAATAGTATATTATTCAACGAGCGAGAAATGTGGCCATTACTAGTGAGAATGAAGTTTGTCGACGCGAGCCGAGTAATGGCTATTTCTCGCGAGCAGAATACTATACTTTTTCTGTGACTTATATCAGGACTATTTGAAAATAAGATTCATTTGTGAAAGAAATCCTGAAAGAGTGTAATTCATTTAATTGCATAATAGGAAGTTTTTATTGAATGAAAAAATCTATAATTATATTTCGAAAAATTTCATAACATAAACAAAATCATTTTTTGTTAATGAAATTAATAGTAAAATTGGAACAGTTGGAAATCATAACTGAAGGTATCGAGGATTCTATATCCAAATTCACATTTCCATTTTTCATTTCCGAAGTGTTCTGTGCAATAAATGTTTGTGAGATGTTGCTGGTACTGGTAGACGGTTTCATTGAACCCAAGATTTTTTCTGCAGTATTCATTTCATTTTTCATCGAATCGTCTAAGTATCCTTCCGTCACAGATGTTGACTTCCACCCTCCATGCCTCTTCAAAGAAGTGATGTCTCCACCCGCATTCACTAGCAGGGTGGCAGATGATCTACGAAAGGTATGCCCAGTATATAGTTCTGGATTTGGAAGTTTCAAAAATATTGCGATTTGTTTTCCCATGACTCCGAATTCATTTATTCCAATTCTTTGATTGGTGCATTCACCTTTCTGATAATTAAAAAAAATGAATCTGTCAATATATTACTCGGTCGTAGCGTGATATATTTAATACAAATATGGCGAAAAGGCTCAGTTATGGTGAACTTTCGAACAATTTTCGTTTTGGTGTTTGGTATGGTGACTAATATAGCCGATCCAAGATCTTCCAAGTCCCCTATTTTCATAGAGTGCATTTCATTCGCACGACAGGCTTCCATGATTCCCATGATCAGTGCAACCTAAAAAAAAGATACATAAAAAATATTTCCAATTTTCGTTATTTTATTCAATTTCAAACAGTTTGATAATTGTTAAATCAGTGGTTGGAAAAGAAAAAAAACTCACCGGCGTGATTCGAACTCACGATCACTGGATTGAAAGTCCAGAGCTTAAGCTATGTGCTACCGAGGTGCTTGCAAATTAAAGTGATATGAAGCTATTCAAGTTCCTAACTAGGTTTTCTCATTTTGTTACGTGAACTTTTGAAAAAATGTCAATTTCTTACCTTTGTCGCAGATATTTCGTCAGTGTTTGTTTATGAATGAATTTATTTCATCTGTGGTGAATGTTTGAGCCTTTCTCGGTATATAACCATCGGATTTGCGTTTCAAAAACGCACGTAATTTTGAATAACGGGTAAATATCTGGTTACATCACACATGCACTCCGAATATGGGGAAAACACTTTTCTTACGTGTTTTTGCCTCCTGAACTCGAATCCGGAAGAAAAATGCGGCGGTCTCATACCGTTTCAGAGTTACATCGCTTTTTCTGAAATAAATTTCGGACCGTTTTCTCGCACAAAACTCACTCAAATGCCTCCTTCTTTTACCAGCTTAAACAATACACCTAAATCATATTTTTCACACTTTGCACAAAATATCGTCGTTTTATCGAAAATCCTCCTTCTTACACAGTTGCAAATGAACAATTCTAATTCCTTTGACAGATGACAATTTTTAATTTTTCATGTTGGTAATAAATGAATCGGCTGTGTAAGAAGAAGGATCTTTTTCGATAAAAACGACGATATTTTGTGCAAAGTTGTGCAGAAAATAAGTGATTTAGGTGTAGTTATGCTGGTAAAAAGAAGGAATCATTTGAGTGAGTTTTGTGCGAGCAAACGGTGTTGAAATTATTTCGAAAAAGCGATGTAACTCTGAAACGTATACGCGCATTTCTTCGATTCTTCAGGAGCAAAACACGTGAGAAAGTGTTTTCCCCATATTCGGAGTGCATGTGTGATGTAACTAGATATTTACCGAATAACGTTCTATGTTGACGTCGTGGATGATTAGAATGGTACTTCTTAACATTGCATATTGTGTCCGAAGCGAGAACGATTTATATTTTTCAGCTAATTGGGAAAAATATGCTAGAAGTACATTTTCCGAAAACGAATTCACATTATTTTTCTTTCGCCAATCCATGGAAATTGCATATATCGTCTCATATTTTTTTCTGGATTTATTTTGTAATAGATTTGAAGATGTTATTTTCGCCGCACTACAAATTTCTGGTGGGGTACACTCGTTGTCACTTTCCGAATCCATCTTTTTCTTCTTGTTTTTCGTTAGAAACTATAATATTTTACAAAACGAACTGTCAATTCAATGATTATGACGTTTGAGAACAAGTTTGAAGTTGTTAAATTCTCAAGGCATACTTGCGAATGGAAACAATTCAAACACAACTGCACAGTAATGAATATGCTCATCTGTGATTGGCCTCAAAGTGTTGAGTAATGAATCTGGTTCAACTGTGATTGGTTCGAACCTGTTGAGTAATGGATCATTACCTACTAGGGGACGAAACTAGAGTTCATTAGTTATCAAGAAATAGTCATATGAACGACGCTTTTTTCAATGGCCATAGAAAAAATTAATAGTTCAATTTTAGTTTGTGTCAGTCAGTAGGCCTGGCGAGTGATCATAGTGGTCAAATCCGATATCCTCATATCATCTGCTAATAAAATCTTTTTTCCATTTTCGTAACTAATATATGACATATTTCAACTCAAATTAGTGAGAGAAGTTGTACTTTTAATCACTAGTAATTAAATAGTTATTTGTACAACCAGTTGTGAAAAGCACTATATTTCGTTGTGAGCGAATTTCTGCGGAACGAGCGAAGCGAGTTCCGCAAAAGAAAAGAGTTACGAAAAATAAGGTTTCCCAACGTGTTCCACACAATATATTTTCTAATTTTGATATGTAATCCTTTTTAATTCAAGTTAAAAATAAAAAAAATATATATTTACAAAAACTAAAGAACATGCTTTTTACCCACTGAAAATTGAAAAATAATTTTAATATTCAACGACTATGCCGAGAAGCTTTTTGGTTACGTATCTTTGAGAAACATAATAAATACTCTTAGAGTAAGATCCCAGAGCCGGCAAACCTGTCTCATTTTAGCAAAGCTGAAATTTTAATTGTGAATAGTGTGACATGCAGTTGAGTACGTATGCGTACTTGCTAGCTTGAAATTGAGAAATGATTTAGTTTTGGGATGAATATTCAAACTTAAAAAAACAAATAATTTCTCAATTTCGATGGGAAATATAGAAATAAAATCGTCAGGCGTGGGAAATCGAACCCTCGCCAGTTTTTGATATCAGAGCTTAGATCGTGCGCTTTAGACCGCTTGGCCAACTGGACGATATTAATTGTCAAACGCATTACGATACTTCAACGTGAGAAAGTTTTATGTCCTTTCATACCTGCTACCCGTGAAAGGGCCCCTCTTTCGAGCTAGCAAGTCTGTACACGTTCTTAACTACATGTCACACTACTCATACTAAAAATTTCAGCTTTGTTAAAATGACGTAAGTTTGCCGGCTCTGGGATGTTGGACCCCACGCTTTTTGGCATAGTCATTGAATAATCAAATTATTTTTCACTTTTTAGTGCGTTAAAAGCGTGTTCTTATCCATGGAGAGACTTCCCTGGAAAAAACGGAAATTAGTGCCACATAGAAAACTACGTTGTCAGCTGGGGTCAATATCACCAATTGTTCAAATTATGTTATTAATATTTATAATTAGTTTTTACCATACATATTACATATTGAATAGCCTCAAAATTATAACAAATTTTATTCCTGTATTTTTTGCAACTGGTGGTGAAATTTACTTTTCATCACCATTTGCGAAAAATTTTACTTTTCGCAACTGGTGATGAAAAGTAAAACATTTGATAACGTCAACAAGTTTTAAAAAGTGTCACTTTAAATGTCAAAATTAGAAAAAATATTTTATTCACAAGTGATTAAAAGTTGAAAAGGGAAACATTCTCAATTGAATAGCGGGGAAAGTAGTTGTTTTCTGTTAGACATTCACAAAAAATAACTTCATTTATCGTGGATTTTTCAATTCACAGAAAAATATTTCTATTCAATATTCGAATGAGAATGTTTCCCTTTTCAACATGAATACCCCACAAGAGGTTATCTTGACGATGGAAGATAGTGACTAAAGTTTATCTTTCAGTTGCAGATGATTCCACATCTGATTTTATGAACATCCTGTTCATATTTTCAACAAATCAATTGATTAAAAGTGTTACCTAGGTTACCAATAAACAACCATCATACACATTGCTCACAGTAACTGCATCGAATTATTCGTATCGAGTAGGCTGGTTTCCAAATTAAATGCAACACAAGCAACGGTAGCGCAGATCTTTATTCTTAGTAGGCTGGTTGCAATTTTGTTTGGACGAGTCAATGACACAATAGTTATTTATGCAACAATTGCAAAATTATTTCTTTTAATTTCTGCAAAAATGGAAAAAATCAGATTTAAAACACGTGAGTAAAGTGTATTTCACTCACCTAGTTATAGAATCCGGCTAAGTCTATAATAAATATAAAAATAAAAAATTGGTTTAAAAAAAGTACAATAACTTTTCAGAATTCAACAAATATCGTATTTTTCAACTTAAAAATCATACACCAGAAAATGAGATGGCAAATTTTTTAGCATTACTTTTGTTCATAGCGCATCGCTCTTAAATTGATTTAAGCTATTGAAAAAAAAATACCCTCATACTGATTTAAAAAATCAACTTGTATTTCAACAAAGTCTGTACTGATTGTTTATTCACAGTCAATTAGCTTTTTATGCACAAAAATCATCAATATCCTAATTACGAAAATATAAGCAATTAAAAAAAAAAACAAAATATGTAATATCCTCAAATTATTCTTGCTTGCGCGGTATGAATATGAAAAAGAATTATATCTTGAAAGTTAGGCTAAGGTAATACCTATCGATACTCAAAATATTCAAGAAAAATTTTGCCAGCCGAAACAAGGGAACAAACGTTATTTTTAACCGACGAAACCAAAAAGGAGGAGGTTCTCTAGTCGACGCGTATATTTTTTTTATGTATGAGCACGCATAACTTTTTACTGAGACGTCCGATTCCGATAATTCTTTTTTCAGTGGATAGGGTGTACTTCAAAGTTGGTCCCATTTGAATTTAAAAGATTAATAAAAGATTAAATCCACCCATAAGGGTAGCAAAATGGGTTCTTCAATTTGGATGATTCTTTTTTCATTAGATAGGGTGTACCTCATAGTTGATCATATTTGGATTGGAATGGAATTATCCACCCTTACGGGTAGAAAAATAGGGGATAATTGATTTTTCACTTGTGAACATTGGCACACATATATAGTTGACAATGACGGATCGCTATTGCCATTATTTTTGTTCTCCTACATCCGTCACAATCATTATATTCTATGAGAGGATTGAATGATATACAAAGTAATGGATAAACTAACCAGAACAACAAAAATAATTTATATTACAACAAATAATAAAAGTAGATAATCATATTATTTAACTGGTAATAGTTGAAGTAAGTAAGTATTTTGAAAGTAATCAAAAAACAAGTAGGTAGTAATTAGTAGATTTCAGCCACAAAAAATAGAAAAATAAAAACTTTTCAACGAAAAATTAAACCAACGAAATACGTAACTGAAAAGTAAAAATAAAATAAACCTTCTTAGTCTCAATAACTAAGCTCCTAAACTAATGTAAGTAACTAATTTTGAGTCGGATCCAAACGAACAATCAACGAAGATGATTAAATTACTTCTAAAAAATGTATCAGAATGTCAGCGCGCAACTTGATGCCATTATTTTACTCCTTACCTAATTCGTTTGCTTATTTGTTTGGCGCCGACTCAAAATTAGTTACTTACATTAGTTTAGGAGCTTAGTTATTGAGACTAAGAAGGTTTATTTTATTTTTTAATTTTCAGTTCCGTAATTCGTCGTTTTAATTTGTTGTCAAAAAGTTTTTATTTTTCAATTTTTTCTAAGGATAAAATCCAATTCGTTAAAAGGCAAGAATTTATAATTTTTCACGTACGATAAATTATTGTCTGAAATAATTTGAAAGGATTGGATTTCACTCGTTTCAATTTAAAAAAACAATTGGAGCCCTGACATTGCCATGGAAAACAATTGCTTATTGATATTTACTGTCAACTTGACAATATTGTTGAAAGATCTAGTTTGAAAAATGTTGAATTCGGAACCATCAAACTATCAGACAGTTCCCATAGGAATTGAGAAATTCGATTTTTCCCCATAATGATCTTGCCTCCTAATATTATCTTTTCCAAAAATCGGAATATCCATCGTGATATAGTCAGTTTCGCGAATGACACTGCAGTCTTTCACGAAGCCAAATCATGGAACTGCCTGAAAAATAAAATTGAAAATGATTTCACAATGATAGCTGAATTCTTCGAAAGCAGACTACTCACCATCAACGAAAGTAAAACATATTTCATCCCCTTCACCAGCCAAGCCAATGCAATCCCCTCCCTGACAAACCTTCAAATAAAAACATCCACTAGAAATCTCCATAAAAACGATATTAAATACTTAGGAATTCACATAGATAGGCCAGCTTCAATGGAATACCCACTCGAAAATGCTTACTAAAAAATTAAGAAGACTCACACCAAAATTTAAAATATTCCAGACCTTCTGTAATCAAAAACACCTAAAAATGATGTATTATGCATCTAACATACGTCATAATCGCCTGGGAGGTAATGACAAATAATCATTTAGAAAAAATCGAAGTTGCACAAAAATGGATACTGAAAATCATCCTTGGCAAGCATTATAGATATCCTAGCGACAATTTATTTGCCGAAAGCAACGTCCTACTAGATATCAGACAACTATACTATCAAGCATTAATGCATCACCAACATAAAACACATCTCCAACCAAAAATCACCCACAATTATGACACGCGATGAAGATAAGGGTCACTAACTAGACCTAAAATTAATAAAACAATAGGACAAAGAGGACACGGTTTTCTAGGACACAGATTGTTCAAAATGCTACCTGAAGAACTGAGACTCATAAATAGTTACCCACTTCTGAAATCCAAACTAAAAAAATGGATATTTAATCACAACAGATCTAAAATCCATAAGCTGATTGATATCAAAAACACTATATGAATGTATGCTCATCAGGATATATAGTAGTCATCACAACTATATGTATGTGGTCGAAAGTTTCATACAATGTTCCTTCTTTTGTTTTTCTTTTATTAGTATGAAATTATTTAATCCTAACAAGTCCGTCCCTTTGAAAACAATTTTTGTTAAATGTTCCACTTATATTTATGTAAGACTTTTTATTTTTATTTTTAAATGATCAACAAAGGCAAGTCCACGCGCGGATTAATTTCCTCGTGGTGCCATTGTTTATTCATTTGCTGTAAACTCTTAGAAGAGATATTGTATATTGAAGTGAATTTATTTATGAATAAATATTATTATTATTATGTGTATGTCACTCGTGGAAATTATTCTGCCGCAATAATTACGGAAGATACGGGGGTGTTTTAATGAGAAGTGAGACACACTGTATCCAATACTTCTGCGACAACACCCTGTATATCAAATCGTAATCAAACACTTCAATCTTCCGAATTTTGAGTATCGTAACTCGCGGGTGGCCCACCAAACCAGCCAGCCGGTCTGGCAGAGCGCGAATTCCAAGAAACGACCGAAAGCCGAAATCAATTAGCCGTCTAGCGTCTAGATGAGGGCAGCAGCATCCACAACAAATCAACAGGCGGTTTTCACACCATCACATTACGTAGTAATCGTAACTCTACACTTTGCCTGCCTCTCTCCCATTTCACTATTTGTTGGCGAGGGACGATCAGACATTAGGGTCGTCTTTTTGACAAGCGGCACGGGGTTCAGTCCCTGTTTAGCTTTGCTTGTGTCGTCTGTGTGTGTGTATGTGGGTTTGTGAGCGTGAATTTGGACCAACGTGGACGATTCCTTCGGGGGTTGGAGCATGGCCGTACTCTCAGAAAAAGCAGGTGAGTAAAGAATAGTTAGTAACTTAGTAGTCTAGTTCACAAGTTCAAAAACGTGTTAATTCTTGTAATAGCTCCTAAAAATATGAACGACAGTTCATTGGATTCGTCATGTATTGAAATGTTTCATTAGCAGATAAAAAATTGCAAAAGTTATAAACAAATTAAGATGAAAAAAAGAGGCATTTAGTTCGGAAACTTCAAGAGATCATCGAAATCTGATTCTTAAAGAGGAGGAAATTTCCAATAAAAAAGTCTGAACTCCCGGAACTGTATCTCTATTGCTAAAAAGCGAGTACGTCACATTTTTTTATTCAAGTACTACTTAATATCAATTAAAAAATACAAATAAATTATGGTGTGTTTTCAACACTTGAAGGAATAAGGTCCCGTTGGAAAAATCGATCTAACTCGATTTTTCAACAAGTTAGGCGATTGTTAATTAACTAATTTTTCTAAGACCTCCAAGTTGATTGAAAGCAATGAAAATTGTTTAAATAATTGACCTACAAATTTTTCGCTTGTTGGAGATTTTTTTATGTGTACTCAAGAAGATCACGTAAATTTTTTTTAAAGTTGATTATTTCGTTTATAATAATTTTTTTAAGTTGCAAAGAAGTAAAAGTCCCAAAAATGTTGTTAACAAATTTTTGTTACCATATTACTGGTTTTGTATTAATGAAAGGCATTTTTAACCTTAAAAAAAACCATTTGTTTTTAAACAAATTGACTTTGATATTTTTTTTTAAAGTTTTTTTGTCTTCAAAATATTGAGATTAAAAAAAATATCTTGAAAACAATTTTTAATTGTTAATAACAGTTTTTTTATTTTTCTGATGTTTAAATAATTAGTTAAGGAATGATTTTTTTTATTCATAATTGACAAGCCTCTATAAAGTAACAAACAAAAACAATTTAACGACAATTTCATTGTTTATTAACTTGACAATTTGTTATAAACAAATTCTGACAATCATTATATTTTTTTTTATAAATCTTAGAATAATTACAAAAACAACCATATGTAATAATATCCTTATGTTTACTTAACATTATTATTTTATCCTCACATTATTTTGAAAAATTCTCGAATATTTGTTGAACAAATAATGTAATTGAAATTAATTGTTAATGAAATACATAAAAATACAGCTGAAGCATGATAATTTAACAGTTAAAGACGAGAAAGTTTGAAAAAAGTCGAGTAAAACTGCATTATTTGATCAACAAATGTATTTATTTTTAAATAAACAATTGCCACTTTCAGATATTTTATTAGTTAACAAAATTGTTTTGAAAGTCCATAACGGTATTTTCATTATTTAATAAGCTAGAAGCCATAAAAATTGAAAAACGCCGAAAACACCTTTAATTTTTATAAACAAATGCGCAAAGCACGTGATTAACAACAGTTACAAACTTGGGAAGCATCTCATTTTAAAGATTAATTAATCCTTTATAAAAACGACCTGAATGTTAATTGGCATATCTTCATTAGTTTAAAAGTTATTTCAGTTTTTTTTGTTGAAAAATTATTAAAAACGCTATAAAAAATAAAAATAAATGTTTATCAATATATTGTTGCATATGGTTGTTTTTGTAGTTTTTCAAAGATTTATAAAAAAAATATTATGATTGTCAGAATTTGTTTATAACAAATTGTTATGTTCATAAACAATGAAATTGTTAAAAAAAACTTTTCTTTGTTACTTTATAGAAACTTGCCAATTATGATTGAAAAAAATTTTAATAATTATTTAAATATTAGAAATATAAAAAAACTGTTATAAACAATTTAAACATGTTTTCAAGAATTTGTAACATTGTAAAAAAAAATATGAATTTCAATTTGTTTATAAACAATTTATAAATAAATGGCGTGATTTTTTTTAACGTTATTAAATGCCTTTCATCAGTACAAAACCAGTAATTTGGTAACAAATATTTTATTGGAAATTTCCTTCTCTTAAGAATTTTTTTTCAGATTTCGATTATCTCTTCGAATTATTTGCCTTTTTTTTAATCTTAATTTGTTTAAAACTTTTGCAATTTTTTATCTGCTAAAAAAACATTTCAATACATTTTTCTAGACGTAATTCCGAATCCAATGAGCTATCGCCCATATTTTTAGGAGCTATTAAAAGAATTAACATGTTTTTGTATTCATGAACTAGAACTAGTAGTTCAAACGAGGATCTGGAAAATAT